>JAZGTJ010008792.1:0-20421 GCA_036877575.1 Botia almorhae | reverse complement strand
ATCAGCCATTTTGCTAACTACAATGACACACCCATTACCAGAACCCAAGCTTCCTAATATGTCACTAATTCAGTACTGCCAAATGATTGACAGGTTTTGATTGGCTAAAAAAGTGTGGGATGCTCCAGACAGACAGACAGCTAGACCTATGTATTATTCCAGCAAACACAGAAAGTTCCCCCTAAGTGAGTTTTTGGTTCCTATTTTTAGGGAACCACATAACGTTCTATAAAAATAGGAACCAAAATCTTTTAGCGGAGTATAACGTCATCTCACCTGAATCCTCCGCCGGCGGATAATACCAGAGTCATCGAGGGCATCACTCATGGCGTCAGTGTAAAACCCTTCACCGGGTCACATCTATGATCGTGTGGACACAACTCTCCGGCGCAAGTCACTTTTCACACACACACGAGGTTTACTTTTGGTTTCAAACCCGGGCGGTTTTTAAGACTCTTGCGTGTCCGAATCAAACACAAAAGCAAATGTTTTGTACGTTTCTTTCCTCTCGCACTTCTGTCCTCGAGTATGAAAACTGAACCGTGCAGCATAGTTGGGCATCAACATCTTATGGGCGTTGAAAGGGATGCGCGAGACACATCAACAACACCCAGCTGGTGAGAAGTGCGCGAGATAGCAGTTTAATACGACAGAATTGCATCTAATAATCATGTAAGAGCTACGATCTCCGCCTGAATATTACAGCCCAAAAATAGCAAACGATTCATCTCGCTTTTCACTTTCCCGGTCCGCGAGAGGACGTGCGATCGGAGAAAGGTCCTCCTGGACAACTGGAGCGCCACCGAGACATCCAGCCGCACTAATGGACCGCTGTCAGTCCCCCAGAGGAGCTCGTCCCTCAGATCAGGTTCGCTGGCAGCTGGAGATGTATGGGCATCGTTCATGCGCGATGCATCCAGCTCTGATCGGAGGCGCTTGTCTTCTGCCAGTGCCTCCGATGGCAGACGCACATGCACACAGTGTAGTACCCTGCAGACTGCGGGGATGTTCCTCCTCACGCTAAAGCGCGTTAACCCTTTGAGGTCTGGACTGGAGTTCACGCAGGGGTGTGTAGGGATTTTGTGTTTATGCCGGTTTTATCAATGAAGTAAACTGACTGTCATAACTATCATAGTAGGAAGAAGAAGGCCTTAAAAGCATTTATTTAAAAGAATATGTATTTTAGTACTTTTACTGTAACGTATTTGCTTTTTACTATACATATCTTAATTTACATACTGTACATCGAGACAGGTGTTTTGTTAGAAGTGATTTTGGACATTTCACAGGTACAGATTACACAGTTGGTTTATACTGTATATGCATTGAAGCAGAGGTAATGATCATTCCAAACCCGGGTTAACACTTAGGCTCTTGTGTTTCCTGCTATCTAGTCATTTACAGTAAAAAAGCGAGTAATAAACGAGTAATAATTTCACAGCATTTATAATCATAAGGCAACATCTGAACATGAGATGTGTGGGTTGGCTGTATGTTGTACTAGATGAGCCGTGACTGTATCGGTGTAAGTGTGTGAAACTCAGAGTTCCTCCAAACTCAAGTGTGGGTTCCTCGTTTAGTCTAGATTAAATCTGTTACCTGTTTCATGACAGACAATATGTTCCTCTGAAGGATTGTTAGCGTGACAATGGCAACAGTGTCGAACGGAACGGTAACGTGCTGTAACCTAGAAACATCTCTCACACAGAAATCACATACACATGACAACAAACAGTAAACATACTGCTCATACAAACACTGCATGAGTGTTTATTCAAATACTCACAAGCAAAACATTTAACACTCCGTTGTGATAAATTCAACATACCCAAGAGCGTTTATTTAATGCTGATTATTTGTAAATATTGTAAAGCGTTTGTTTGATGTTTTCATATAACAACAAATTAGGTTTCTCTAGCTGTTGTACTACATATATCCACTAGGGGTCAGCTAAGGCTCAATGGTGATTCCCAAAGGTCACACGTATACACATTGCATAAATATACAAATTGCATAAACCTATTTACAACTTTTCATTAATTGATCTTTAACAAATAAGAAAATATAGTGACAATGCAGAACGCTGGACGGTTCTGATTTATGAGATGACATCTGTTGGTGCAAAAGGGCATTAAAATGAACTGGAGTTTGTCACTAGAATTGGGGGATACAGCACATATATGTAGTACATACTGTACTACATATATGTGTATACTACTGTGTACTCTGTAGTACACTACACTTTCTAGCAATTTAATCAAAACATTCATGCTTCTGCTTGATGAAGTAAAAGATAATGTACAGTCGCTCTTTACTAGGAATTTGTCAATTAAACTCTCAATTTGTCATAGTTTAGTTACCGGTGATGAGCGACTGGGTTTTTTACGTCCAAAATCAAAGTCACTTTTAAGGAGGGATGGAAAAATAGCGGTTAGCCAGTTAACCCAGTTAATAGTGTTTCACGTACACACTGGGGTCAAACAGGATTACAGGTCTGATGATGACTGAAATGTTTCCTGGGTCACCTGATCATTTACAGTGACACGACCTCTGGTGACATCACCTCAGTGTTCCTCCTGTAATGAGATCAACACAAACTGTGTGTATAAATATCTACTGATATATCAGTTGTACGCTGCATCATATTTCTCATGCTGTTAATTGATTTAACGGTTGATGCTTGATAAAATGTGTTTTGTACACGAATATAAACGTTGTCTACAAAACTACAATTATAATAAAAAACAATTATAATAAAACAATTATAATTATACAATTATAATAAAAACAATATGTTAAATAGAAAAACAGCCAGTTAGTGTTGTACAAAAAGAAAATAAGTGCTAGACAGGTTTTGTGAAGCAGATTTGGGTGCCATTTTTAGTCACTGTAATTCACATACTTATGAGCTGATATGAATTATTTCCTTGTTTTAGTGTGGACAGTATTATTAATATATGTGTCCATCCGTTTGACTGTCAGTCCTACATTTATATTATAACTGTTATGTATTATGAATAAAATATTGCATTACAATAATATGTCATCAAAACTATAATTGAAAACAGTAATATTCCCCCTGTACACGTGGTTGTGTTGAACATATTGGGCTGTATTTAATTTGGTTAATTTTTATATTGATTTCTTATTATTTGTATGTTTTGTAACTGTTATTATTTGTCTTATAAAAGGGTATTAAATTGTTTTATGTATTTGCATATTTATCTGTTTTATTCTTGTAATTTTGTGCTTTTGATTGTCTAATTTGCTGTCTACTATATTTATTAAAAAGTAGTTTTGGCGTCTGCTAAGACTTCCTGCTGGTTTAATCTTCTCATTACTGAGGCGCTGTAGGACTCCTGTAACAGAATTAAAGTTCACCTGTCTAATCACATGATCCAGGTTTAGTTGTTCTTTTGTTGATCTATCTGTGGTGTATCCCATTGACGCACACAGAAACTGGGGCTAATTGAGGGATCTGATTGGTGTCATGAGGGAGGGAGGGATGGGCTGAGGACTATAAAAGGAGGAAAGACTCAATGGGACTCAGTCTCTCATGAATGGAAGTGTTAGTGAGAAGAGACTGAAGCTCGGGTGATACAATAAACTTCACAACATCATCCGCTGAAAATCCGGGAAGATTCCTCACAGAAATCTGCATCTGTCGTTTATTCACACCTGCTGGAATCATGGAATCTGTGTCTCATACGTTACCTCGGGCAGAAGGTTTGATGCCCCGGAGAACCCTGAAGGTTCCCGTTCGCGGGGCCTCCTCACAGTTTGTGGGTTCCACCATCGTCATTCTCTCGTCTTATGCTGTCGTCACGCTGGCAATGAATTGTGGTAAAAAACTCCATGAGCAGAAGATGGATGCTGGCTCCTGAAAGATCTGATGTTACATGACCACACACTATTATGGACTGAAGCTCATCTGTGCTCAGTTTTATAGAGCACTTTAGCTAATGGCTCATAATGGAATTATATATTATGTGAAAATGCCCTAAAACTCATTAATCTGCATGATTGCATGTTAACAGGGTCTGCTGGCAGAACTGAGCTCTGGATCTGATATATAAGGACGCTTGTGCTCTGTACAGTACGGCTGTAGGTTAAAGGGGTAGGAAAACATTCCTGGATTCATCAGAAGGATATCAGACCCATGTGTGCAGACGTCTGGAAACGGTCTCACCAACACCCTGTGTCACTGAATGATGTTTTCTCATTGGTCTGAGCGATACATCCACAGTCATTGTAACGTCTCAATTTAATGAAAATCTCATTTTAATATGTTAACAATAACAGTCCTCTGTCCTCTTTGATGCATATAGACAGATTTTGTTTGTTCTTTAATAAATGTATGTTCTAAATATGTAAAATGTCATCATTGTCATGGAGTGTTGTACTATAAAAACTTCTGTATGAATAAAAACTTTACAAAATACAATGAAGTGATGTCTTCTTTCTCCAAACCTTCATATTCATCTTATTGAATAGACCTGTATCACCATCTTTCTCTAAATACTGTTTAAAAGAAAGTCTAAACAAAAAAAGACATTTTAATTTGTCCATAAACCTCCTGTAGTTGTGTGGATTACTTTGATGATGCATGGATGTAGGTTTTGGAGCATACAAATACTGGGTACCATTCACTGTTATTGTAAAGCTGGGAAGAGTCAGGCTATGATTTAATATAATTCTGATTGTGTATCTTTTTAAACGTGGCAAAGGCACTTGTTTCCACTACAGCAGGTGGCGGTGTCGATTCTGCTGTGTTTTCTGCATGCGGCTCGTCCACCAGCAAAGAGGAGGACATTGTGAATCACTCCGGGAAAACAATACAAAGTGAATCACTGCTTACAGAAGTAATGTGTGTTATTATGAGCGGATTACACTAGACGAGCGGCATCATCTCTTCCAGCGGCCCGCATTCGTCTGTCTGACGCGGACACTCAGATGTCAGTCGCCCGTGAGAAGTGATAGAAAGTGTCCGAGTCGAGTCTGATCTTCAGGGATGTGCCATGGCATCGGTCCGGGTGGCAGTGCGAGTCCGACCCATGAACAGACGGTGAGTCCCAAACGTGAATGTCGCAAAAGCTCCGCGGCAACACATTAAACCCGAGTCATTCTGATACTGGCCGTGTCTTAAAACCTAGTCAGCTGCCTAGTTAGACAGCATGTTAAATGTTTTACTTATGACTTAACACTAAATAATTATTTTATTCGTATTATTTGGATTTCATTTATTCGCATTGTTCAGATGTTGTAAATAATTTTTATTTGTGGTAATGATTACAAATGTATTATTATTTATTATGCTGCTCTCTTTTTATTTAATTATTCGTTTGCGCTTTATTGTCAGTCGCATTATAATCAATAAACACAATGCTGTCTATGTGGGCTGCTGTGAATCCAGGATGTTGGATTCCTGTTTTAATAAACCAAAATCAAGACCACAAAGTGAACTGAGTGAATCCAGTTTCTTATCAGTAATTTGTACTGTCTATAATTCAGGCAGTATGATTTTGATTACTGTATTACAGTAAGGAGAATCTCTCATAATGAGATTTACAAACACAGACACTTTACAGTTGTAAGGGGATTTGGGAGGGACAGAAAGTGTGTGTTAGTGGTTAGGCTGTGTTGTTATAAGTGCTGTGTGACCGGCAAAATGTATTTCTGTACATCTTCTGGGAATAAATACAGCTCATTCTTTCCGAAACAAATGTGCCCAGAGGCTCAGTGGTAGAGCTGGAGGCATCATCACCCCACTGGGGTTGAAATAAACCAGCCTATATTTAAGTTATTAATGCAGCAGAAATACGACTGGATTTACAGTGTTCCTATTGATGGAATCCAGTTCAACTGGCATATAAGAATTAAAATCAATTTTTATGCCTTACTGTAATGTTCATCTTTGTTCAGCTGTAGATTGATGTAAGTTTCATGGTTTAAAAAAGTGCGACATAGTTTGTATTGTCCAAGTTATCAGTTAAGATAACATTTACCATTAAAAGCACTTCTCGGGCACTAAGCAAATTTGTGACTTTGACTTGGTTGACTCTGCTGGATAAAAGGTCCGATTTTTTGGCTCCTTATTGTTTGATGCAACAAAAATATGGATCGATAGTTTTATTAAAGATTAGGAAGTCAGTGTAAGCTGTTTATACAGTATATATAAAGAATCAAATCATCATTAGACATGCAAGAAAGTTCTTAACCCAACAGATGAGCGAAATTAAATAGTCTTTATTTAGAGTGTGTGTCTATAGACATACTGCTGCTGTACAGCGCATGAATAATAAATAAAATACATAAACGTACATGTTTTATTCATGCATTATTGATTGTGTTTGGACAGGGAAAAAGACCTGTCTGCCAAATGCATCATCGAAATGGAAGGAAACAAGACCTCCATCACCAATTTAAAGGTGGGTGAACTCGGCCATTCCTGAGCTCTGGCGATTGGGCTTCGGCCTCATTTTCAGTTCTTGTGTTGTTTGTTTTGAATCAGATACCTGATGGTGTGACCGGAGACTCTGTGAGGGAGCGAACAAAGACATTTACTTACGATTTCTCTTACGACTCTTCGGACTGTAAGAATGGCAGCTTTGTCTCGCAGGAGAAGGTCAGTTTTTAAACAGCTCAGACTGACTGCGGGGATTTTAATTTGCAACCATTATGAATTTTTGTATTTATAAGTCTTGTATGTATGTTTATATATACATCTTAAATGGTGTTATTTTTTTAACGAATTAATTTTAACCAAACAGCCATTGTAGTCACATAGACAGAAAAAGTTTAATGTAAGTGCTACATTTTTGTCTGAGTCTATTTTTACATTATAAAATAATCGGACTTGATTAGCGATTCATCCACAAGTCTTTGTGTTTATTAACGTTTATTAACCAGTGGTCAAAACTGAAAACATTTATTGCTACTGCCGTTGTACAGTTGAGTACTGCATTCTTGTCACAGACACAAGCATGAATGTGTGTGTGTGATGTGTGTTGTGTGTGTGTGTGTGTTTGCAGGTGTTTAAGGATCTGGGCACTGATGTTTTGAAAGCAGCTTTTGAGGGATACAACGCCTGCATCTTTGCCTATGGCCAGACTGGATCGGGAAAGTCTCACACCATGATGGGAATACCTGTAAGAGAGGCTCTCTCTGGTCGAGCTGCCTCATAAATACAGCAGAAATGTTTTTGAGTGTGTCTTTAGTGGCATGCCGGCTCTTTACAGCTGGTAAAATAACAGAATTACAGAGAATATTGACTCTTTGTGTTATTGAATCTGGACTTGCTGTGCTGCAGGGTGATGTCGGGCTGATTCCTCGAATCTGTGAAGGATTATTCAGTCGGATTTCGGGCATGACACGAAGAGATGAAGCTTCTTTCCGCACAGAGGTCAGGTGAGTCGAGTCAGGCCTGAAGGTCAGAGTTTAGAGGTCATCCACGAAGGTCAAAGAATCAGCTGCCCTGTTTAATAGACAAAGCTAAGAGACAAGAGACGTTGTGGTTTTTGGATTAAATAGGTAGTCCCGCCCCTAATCACACACTGTAAAGCATTAGTTTTAACGTTTGGTTACTACCACTGTTGGTGTAAAACCTACACCAGGTTTCATTTCATTGAAAAGTCTTAAGTCGGATTCACACACAAATCCTGTATTTACAGTTATCTGGAGATTTATAATGAACGCGTGCGAGACTTGTTAAGGAGAAAGATGGCCAAGACATATAACCTCAGAGTGAGAGAGCATCCAAAAGATGGGCCCTATGTGGAGGGTAAGCCCATCAGCACTAGAGTCAGCACAATAGCAACATTTCAGTATGAAGTATATGGACATGGCATTGGTCATTGATTTCAGACCTGTCGAAGCACCTGGTGCAGAACTTCAGTGATGTGGAGGAGCTGATGGAGGCAGGGAACATCAACCGCACCACAGCCAGCACAGGCATGAACGATGCCAGCAGCCGATCACACGCCATCTTCACCATTAACTTTACACAGGTAACTGCAACACATCACACAGGTGTGCACAGGTATCTGCAACACATCACACAGGTGTGCACAGGTAACTGCAAACACATCACGCAGATGTGCACAGGTATCTGCAACACATCACACAGGTGTGCACAGTTATCTGCAACACATAACACAGGTGTGCACAGGTATCTGCAACACATCACACAGGTTTGCACAGTTAACTGCAACACATCACACAGGTGTGCACAGTTAACTGCAACACATCACGCAGTTGTGCACAGGTAACTGCAACACATCACGCAGTTGTGCACAGGTAACTGCAACACATCACGCAGGTGTGCACAGGTAACTGCAACACATCACGCAGGTGTGCACAGGTAACTGCAACACATCACACAGGTGTGCACAGGTAACTGCAACACATCACGCAGGTGTGCACAGGTAACTGCAACACATCACGCAGGTGTGCACATGTAACTGCAACACATCACACAGGTGTGCACAGGTATCTGCAACAGATATCCAATGCAGTTAAATGTATTGTTGCAGAATTACTATGATAAGTTCCATCTCCTCAGGCTAAATTTGATGCAGAGATGCCAAGTGAGACGGTCAGTAAGATTCATCTGGTGGACCTGGCAGGAAGTGAGAGGGCTGATGCCACAGGGGCCACTGGGGTCCGACTCAAAGAGGGTGGCAATATCAACAAATCATTGGTCACGCTTGGCAACGTCATCTCAGCCTTAGGTGAGCTAAACTGTATTTTTATACTGCTGATAAAACTGTGACATCCACATCACATGGTGTTTGACTCATGAAGTATTTTCTGATATATTTGATACAAACTTTAGTATTGAATATAGAAAAGGTTTTAGGTAAAGAATATTCTTTAACACAAATAAATGTCCCATTGAAGTAGCATTTAAATGCTCTTCATGTGTCTGTAGCTGATCTGTCACAAGAGGGACTGAACTGTCATTTGAAGAAGAAGCAGGTGTTTGTTCCGTACAGAGACTCTGTGCTCACGTGGCTTCTGAAAGACAGTCTGGGTGGAAACTCCAAAACCATCATGATCGCAAGTGAGTGAAGAATCACAGACCCTCGTAACCCCTCCAGAACCTCTCCAGAACCTCTCCAGAACTTCTCCAGAAGGCACATTATGATGCAGAGATGAGGGATTTGACATGGAGGATGTGAAGACATGTTCCGTGGATTGATTCTTTCTGAGCAATATTGTGATTGTGAGATTTACAAAATGTAACTGTTTTCTTTCTCAGCCGTTTCGCCTGCGGATGTGAATTACGGCGAGACGCTGAGCACGTTACGGTATGCTAACCGCGCCAAAAACATCATCAACAAACCCACCATTAATGAAGACTCCAATGTCAGGCTCATTCGAGAACTGCGGGCGGAGATTGTGCGGCTGAAAGCTCTGCTGGCACAGGGAAACCAGGTCAGAAGTTAAAGGACCTTGTTTTTCATTGTGTTTGATGATATGAATCACCTGGGTTATCTGGTAAGCGGTGCTATAAATAAATAACTCTGTTGCGCTCATGTTGTTTGTTTGTTTGTTTGTTTGTTTGTTTGTTTCAGATCGCACTGCTTGATTCGCCCACAGCATTAAGTATGGAGGAAGAACTACACCATAATGAAGCCAGGGTAACCTACACCCCATAATACTTTCAAAAGTGTGCGAGGTTGTCATTATAGCAAAATTGACTTGACCCGTAGTGTGAGTTAGAGGGTTTAGCTGTGTGAATAAATGAAAAACAACACCCAGAGTGTGTTTGTGTGTTTCTTTGTGGCAGGTTTTAGAGCTGACCAAGGAATGGACGAACAAATGGAATGAAACTCAGAACATTCTGAAGGTTTGTGTCAGTGATGAAGGCAAGCTGCTGTGTGTTCATCTTTGCGTGAGGTGTAATATGTGTGTGTGTGTGTAGGAAGAGACTCTGGCTCTGAGGAAGGAGGGAATCGGAGTGATCCTGGACTCAGAACTGCCTCATCTCATCGGGATCGATGATGATCTACTCAGTACCGGCATCATTCTCTATCATTTAAAGGTCATGAGTGTAGATACAGTAGAGTGTGATTGTGCAGTTTACAGTAGAGTGTGTAATTGTGTTTACAGTAGAGTGTGTAACGAGTGAATGTAATTGTGCAGTTTACAGTAGAGTGTGTAATTGTGTTTACAGTAGAGTGTGTATTGAATATATATGTACTTTCAGGAGGGCAGGACATATGTTGGTCGTGATGATGCTACTAATGAGCCGGACATTAGTGAGTTTCAGCTTTTTAAATTCTTTCCTTTTCTGTTTCATCTGTTCAGTCTGGTCACATTTATTGGTGATTATATAATGTACTCTATTGTCTAAGCGGTTGTGTTTACATGTGTCAGGAACAATACTAAATGATGCTTTTTTTATGTAAAAAAACAAAAAGGTTTCTGTAAGGGTTGGGTTTAGGGGTAGGGTAAGGGAATAGAATATACAGTTTGTACAGTATAAGTCGTTTTGTCTATGGAAAGTTCCCATAAGGCATAAACACGTGTGTGTGTGTGTGTGTGTGTGTGTGTGTGTGTAGTTCTTCATGGTCTGGGGCTGGAGAGTGAACACTGTCTGATAGAGAGTCGGAACGGAACCGTCACTCTTATACCTCTGAATGACGCTCAGTGTTCAGTCAACGGAGTTCAGATCACAGAGCCCTGCCAACTCAATCAAGGTCTCTCTCTCTCTCTCTCTCTCTCTCTCTCTCCTTCTTTCTTTACAAACTATAGTTTTATTAAAAAAGGTGTAAACATTTTAAATCCCTTTCTCTGATGTTTTCCGAAGTGTCATTCGTTAGGATTTAGTTGTTTTTTTCCATAAACAGCAGCTTGATTTGTCCTGTTGTTTTCCTCAGGAGCTGTTATTCTGCTCGGCAGAACCAATATGTTCCGATTCAATCATCCCAAAGAAGCAGCAAAGTTACGAGAGAAACGAAAGGTGAGAGAGGGTCAGACTGACTGAGGTCTGATTTAACTTCTGTCGTCATGTAGCGAGTGTTCAGGCTCGTGTAGCTGTTATTCCTCTGTGGCTCACAAACAATATTTAAAAAAAACTCTTCAGTTCCGTCTAAAGATTGACAGAACCAGTGATGAAGTGAAGGTGGGTCAAAGCTGCCAGAGTGTTTCTCTGAACTTCTCACTGCTGTTGTTCTGCAGAGTGGCCTCCTGACCAGCCTGAGTTTATCCATGACGGATCTCTCCAAATCCTGTGAGAACCTCTCCACAGTCATGCTGTATAACCCCGGGTGAGTCACCACACGTGTGCTAATAAACACATACGTGTGTGACGGAGCGAGCGCTATCTTCCTCCCCGCACTGCTACCTCTTCCTCAGCTCTCCTCCATCTCTCTCTCTCCAGGAGCCTCCTCCTCCCTCCCCTCTCCACCCTTCTCTCTCTCAATGTCCTCCGACACCATTGCTGGTACACCTGATGTTGCATTAATACACTTACAAACTCCAGCCTCCCGCTTACCAACTCACCAGTACTCACCTACCAATTCTTAACAATAAGGGTTCATTATATATTCATGAGTGTATTGGTATTGACCAATAGACACGGCTTGTGCAGCACAAGTGGGCAAATTTTCTCACGTTTTCAGTCACATAAATTGTATTTGACTACTGTATTTGGGGTTTACAATACAGTGAACAGGTTTTCAAATGTTTTTAAATATGTTTTGTTATAATTAAATCAGTGTGCGCGAGCAGGATTTCTAAAACGTTTTATGGATATCGACCACAAAATGCCACTTGTAGATTTTTAGTTGTAGAATGTTAGTTAACATTAAAAATAAATTGATTTAAACACTTTTAAAGTGATCGATCTAAAATACTAGCCGTCATATGGGTTAATAATTATAATAAAATAATAATTAGCATTATCAGCCAAATTTCCAATAGTGACACAACCGTAATAAACGACAAAACACAGGCTTATATAAGAGCTTTATAGCAGGTCGAGGTTTTATGGGTGAGACTGGGAAACTCACTGTGGAAAACCACTAACTGGGTTGTGACACTGAAAACACGAAACGGTTCTCTTGTCGTGCTGATTTACAATCCCTGGCGATAATCTATTAATAGATTTATTTAGTAAAACTTTACCTCCGTGGGGGTGAATCTCGCCCTTTCATAACATGCTAACATTTAAATGATCCACAAACACAATCAAATAAATTGAGCAGTTTGGATTGGTTTGATGATGTATTTTTTCTTCTGAACTTCTTTGTGGCAGTCTCTTCACTGAAAAGGGGCCCGTCTATCTCAGGTAGAACATAACGTAAAACTAACCTTCTCATTTTAAGTGTCGTTTCTTTGTTTTAATATAAAGCGTCAATAATTGTGAGCTCGGTCTCTCTGTTACTCGTTCATGCCTGTGAGAAGTTATTTGTCCCCTTTCATCTCTTCATCAGAACACTAGTTAAAGGATAGTTGACCCAAAACGGAAACTTCTCTCTGTTTACTCACTGTCATGCTGTTCCAGATGTATGATTGACCTTCTTCAGCTGAACACAAAGACTTTTTTAATACAGCATAGAGAACTTAGTCTCATTGGTTCATGGTTCTTCCATGTGTCTTGACTAGTCATATGACGTTTAGCCACAACACATGCAAGAACCAATGAGATTTGAAGTAATATGTGTTCATTTTGGGTTTACTTCTACGATGGATGCTTGTGTTTTTGTAGTTTCAACATGTCGAGTCCCCTATAAAGGTCTAAAAGAGAAAATGATTATAAAAATAAAAATTCATTTGTGTTCAGCTGAAGAAAGGAAGTCGTACATCTTGGATGAGGGTGAGTGAATTATACGTTTTGGGTGAACTGTCCCTTTAAACATGTCTCCACCTGACAGCTTGTTTGTTTTTAAGTTGTGTGACCGGCTGCATGTGTTTGTATTTGCGCTGCTGCTGATTGTGTGTGTGAAGGGTGGAAACATATTGTGTTGTGTGTCTTCCAGACTGGAATTTGAGAGGCAACAAAGGGAGGAGCTGGAAAAACTCGAAACTAAAAGGTTTGTCATGTGACCACAAATTCAATGGGTATTTAATTCCTGCTTTTAATTTAAACTTCACCAAAATTGGAACAAAAGTAAATAAAGATTTTCACCTACTCAAGTAATTCACCCTTTTTGATCTTTAAAGTTCCTCTAGGTGATATACAGTAGTATATACAGTAAATTAAATAAAACAAACCCATTAAAGTGTTGTGGATTGTTGACCTCACTGTGGTAACTGTCCAATCACAATCCTTACTTTGTGGTGCTGCAGGCGGCTAATAAAAGAAATGGAGGAGAAGCAGAAGAGTGAGAAGGTGGAGCTTGAGCGCATGCAGCAGGAGGTGGAGTCTCAGAGGAAGGAGTCTGAGCAGGTGCAGCTGCGAATACGCCGACAAGAGGAGAGTCTGCGCAGACGCAGTCAGGATATCGAGAGCCGCCTCAGAGATTTGATTGCTGAGAAAGAGCGATTCAAGGTCAGACTGGTGATCAGAAAGCAGTCGTGTTTTATGACTGTTGGGTTTAACGACAGTCATTAAAGTTTGATGCTGTTAAAGGTTTATTTGTGGATCGCAATATGTGCCATAAAGGTGTGATTCCATCGCCTTAACACTGATAAGATCATAACGCTGTTTATCAACATGAACTTTACATAAGTTCTTAGGATTAGTTTACAGTCTCTCACTTTCTGTCTCACAGCATGTGAAAGCTTAGTGTCTGCAAACATCTCAGCCATGTCTGTTTCATACAGGAGGAGAGACACAGGGACCAGAAGGAGCAGGAGGAGCAGAAGCAGAAAAAACATGAGCAGGAGCAGCTGGAGATGCATGAGGAAGACCTGGAGGAAGACAACAAGACTCAGGCCCAACGAGAGCGTGCAGAGCAAACAGAGCTCTTTCGTGAGCTGGAGCGCCTCAAAAGAGAGAGAGAGGATCAGGCGGTCAAACTGCAGCTTGAGCGCAGGTGAGACTGTTTGGTGAATAGGGTTGAGCAAGATGGACTAGCTAGCTAGTATGAAACCGTATCTTACCTGTATGAAGGTTTGCAACAGTGCCTTGTTCTGAAACCAAACAAACACTTTCAATGGCCAGACGTCTGGAGGAGCGAGAGAAGGAGCAGCTCAGTCTGGTCGGGCGTCTGGAGGAGCAGCTGAGAGAACGCAGCGAGGAGGCGGCCGCCCTGCTCACGCCCGACGATGTGCGTCGCCTGGAGGAGGAGAGACGGACACTCGCTGATCTCAGGCAGGAGCTTCTACGAGCGAAGGAGGCGCGGATCGATGGAGAGGAGGAGGGAGGGGAGGAGGCGAGGAGGAGAGCGCAGGAACGGTACGAGCAGTTCAAGCAGGTGCAGGTGGAGGAGCTGGGTTTGCTGGAGGAGTCGCTGATCCAGCAGAGGGACCGGCTGGAGAGGGAGGTGGCCAGCGAACGGACGTCGCTCAGCCTGCTGCTGCACGCACACAGAGACAAACAGAGACAGGTAGAAGTGAACATTGAAGCCAGAGAAAACTGAGTCCTTGTAATGAAGAATCTTTTTGTTTCAATGTGCTGTTTAAAGGCAATGAATTAGTTTCTTGTGGCTGTTATGTTCCTCTTCCTCCCTCTGCAGGTGCACGAAATGATGGAGCGCGGTTTGCAGGACGTCTCGTCTCTGAGTCAGGAGGAGGCTCTCATCCAGCAGGCGGAGCAGAGGCTGCAGTTTAAGGAGAGACAGCTCCTCTCTCTGCGTGAGAAACATCTTCCTGCTGTGTCTGAGGAGCGACAGAGAGCCAGCGAGCTGCTGGAGAAGGTGAGAGGAGGAAGAGGGTCTCCTGGGGCCGACACAAGCCCAGAGGAAATGGACAAAGAGCTGGATGAGACGCTGTATCAGGTAAGTTTAGAAGTGGTCATTTTTGGGCACGTACTGCCCTACGGTACAAAGCTACTAGATTGATAAAATGACAGTTTTTAAAAAACTAATCACTAGATTGCACAGGTTGGTAGCATTTATCTTTGAAAGCGTTTTATCTGAGCTGCTTGGCAGCAAGTAAACTAGATTTCTAAAACTTGCACAAGAATTCTCTCTTTGCTTACATTCTTTCTCTCTTTCTCCATTTTTTTCTCTTCACCTTCACTTTGACTGTGCAGGTGGAGAAGGAGCTGGAGGAGAAGGAGGAGCGCTTGTCTCAGTACAGCGCGAGCACGGAGCAGCTGCAGCAGCTGCAACAGTCGTATGAGTTCACGGCGAATGTGGCCCGTCAGGAGGAGAAGGTTCGGAGAAAGGAGAAGGAGATCCTGGAGTGGAGGGAGAAACAGCAGCGGGAGGCTCTGGAGCAAGCGGTCGCTCGCCTGGAGAGGAGACACTCCGCCTACCGCAGGAGCCTCAGCCTCGAACCTGATGCCGAGGGGCCCCGCAAGAGGTCACAGTCTGCACTGGGACAAAGCACTTTCAGGTCGACAGGAACACAAGACCTGGACCAGGAGAGGTGTGTTGTTATCATTCACCAATTGCTGTTGCTAGTTAAAGGTTTTTTTTATTTATTTTAAAAAGCTTTTTATTGGGTAAATGCTCCCATACACGCCCCCAAGTGCAAGATGAGTCATCAGTATGTTTGGTCCATTATCCTGGAAGAAATGTCTGTACATTGTTATTGTGTCTCTCTGTCTACAGTACAACTGTGTCAAGCTTTACACATGTAGAAGACCTGAAAGCTAATCAATGAAAAGCTGACGATAAAACCACAAGTGCCGCGTGGTTTGTTAATTCAGTATGCCACGTTGGCTGTCTCGTAGCAGTAGAAGTGCTCTCCTATGTCCTCATGGATGTTTCTGGATATTTTTAGGATGGAGAGAGAGATCGCTCAGCTAAAGCAGAGGATCAATAAGAGTGAAGGAAGTGGGCGGAGTCTAAGCGTGAGCAGCGAAGAGAAGACCGTGAACCAATCACCTGTCAGCCCCATCCAGACCCTCCCTGCTGTACTGTCGATAGGCGATGAGAGGTGCAAACACGTGGATCATCTCAAACAAGCAACATTTAATACAATAAATTTTGTGGATGTGACTTAAATTGCTCTTCCTCCCTCAGATTAAATGCCTATATTGAAGAGGAGGTCCAGCGGAGACTGCAGAAACTGAATCTGCTTAACAGGGAGAATAACAACACTCTCTCGCTGTCCTCAGACTCGCCGCAGGTAATACACCTGTGTAACAGCTATAGCCCCACAGTCAGTCTTTTTAAAGAGACAGTTCACCCAAAAATCACGTCATTGCAATCCTGTATGACATTGGTATAATGAGAGCGAATGGGGACCGAGGGTGTCAGTCACTAACATTCATACTAACTTTTCTCTCTGTGTTGCACAGAAGAAAGAATTATGCCGGTCTGTGTTGCAGAATTAATAACAGTTTTTTTCCGTAAACAGTTCCTTCACAATTTAGTTCCATCAGTGTTGCAAAAAAGACACACTTCACCTTTAAATTATAATTGTACATATTTAAAATATTTTGTTAATTGTAATTGTAAAAATGGTATGAATGCAAAACATTGTCAAATTATTAATTATTATTGTGACGTAACTTAAGGGGGAAATAGTATAGTAATAGTATAATAGTATAATATACATATAGTCATGCACAAGCGTAAAAACTAGCGTTAAAAGCGTTAAAACTCATAGGACTGATTTTGGAATCAATAAAGCTGTTTAATTCTGCAGGAGGAGGAGCAGGATAGTGAGGGTAGCTCTGTTAGATTGACGGATGAGGTAAGCACAGGCCTTAGCCAATCAGCACCTCTGAATTGCATGATACAGCTGTAATTATTTGCACATCACCTGTAATCTCTGATCTTAGTAGGTTGGGTTATTCTTTTGTGGTTTTTCACTTTGGGAGCATGCAGCCTGCCCTCCAGTGCTTTACCTAGATGCAGTTTTACCCTTAGCACTTGAAACTTTCCCTCTTTTTTTGATTTGCTACCTCAGTGAAATGAGGTACAAACAAGCGTCTGCCTGCTTGCCTCCTGAGATCAGCTGCTCTTAATTCTGTTTTCTGAAGTTAGTTTGTGTCTGTAATAAATGTTGTTTCACTGTTGTAGGATAACGATAAAAAACGAATGGACGCACGCAAACTGAAATACGAGGTATGGTCTTACAGTTATGATGTGTTATTTGTTTAAAGCTGAAATCCACTTGTTTGGTTGAAAATAAACAAAAATCATTATTGAGCAAGTACATAAAAACATTTAATACGGTTTTCTTACCTTACTCTGATTTGCAATGGTACATTTATGATAATTACCTATAATTCGAGGTGTCTAGTCAGATTTCCCAGGAAATTTTGTTTGGCTTCATTTGACTTCATTTGACAACGTACAGAAAGAGCATGAGAAGTGTAACCTGCAATTGTGTTTCAAACAGAGAAGACAATAGAGAGACAAAAGTTACAGATTGCAGCTTTTATGTTATTTCATTACCATTCTGATAAACAGAGGTCAGTAATAATGTGTTACATTTATTCTGTTAACGATTACTTGAGTACTCTTAAAAGTACATTTAAATGTGGGTACTTTCTCTGAAGTATATTTCTAATAAAAAAAATCATTATTTCTGTATGTTTACTTGAGTGACGTTTTTACTCTACGCACCTCTGCTGATAAAAGACATTTCCTGACTGCAAGAATCCGTCTTTCCGCAGCGGATGGTGACGATACCTCTGAACCTCAGTCCAGACAGTCTGAAAGATCCGATAAACATCAGCATCCCGCGTTACGTGCTGTGTGGACAGGGCAAAGACGAGCACTTTGAGTTTGAAATCAAGGTTTGTCTGCATCTACACACACTCACTGATGTCTGATGTTAGCGAGAGCAAACGCTTATGACACGTCTGCTTTAGATCACAGTGTTGGAAGAAACCTGGACCGTGTTCAGAAGATACAGTCGTTTCCGAGAGATGCACAAATCTCTGAAACTGAAATATCCCGAGGTATGATACACAGTTTTAATAATATAGTTTTATTTTAGATTCTTCTCTGTATATTAAAATAAGAATCTAATGAAATTGTGATTGTCATGAAATTGTCACAGTGGTTGAAAAATTTTCTTTATTTTCTTTATGCAAATGTAATCCTTTATTTCTTGCTATTGGAGTAAAATACTCTTGCATGTCTTGCTCTAGCTTGCGGCTTTGGATTTCCCCCCAAAAAAGATTTTTGGGAACAGGGACGAGAGGATGGTGGCGGAACGGCGGAGTCAGTTAGAGGTAAAATTCCACCGATTCATCACTGAATATTCACTGTCAGTCACTCAGGTGCTGAACTGTGTTATTTTTCCCCAGCAATACCTGCGGAACTTTTTCCATGTGATGATGTCATCGTCCTCATCTTCTCCTCTCCGAGCAGATGAGTCTGGATTTCACCTCTCGAAACACGCGGTGTGCAGCATCTCACCTTTCTTTAAGAAGGGGGTCTTCGACTACAGCAGCCACGGAACGGGCTGACACACACACACACTCATGCAAACCCAATACACACTCAAATAAATGCACACATTCATTTACACAGACTGAGTAGCTCTGTAATATATGCTTATGAAAACTGATTGGCTCACAGACGGATGACTCCTGTCTGTATTCAGACACTCATGGACTCACTCAGGAAAGATGGATGTTGGGCGGAGCAGGAGATGTAAAGTTTTGTGCATTATAACTTTATAGAGTCTGAGGAAGGAAGGTGGCTGTATATAGTTTTCTGTGCCTTATAGGCAACAATCGAACTTCAATTGCTTCACAGAATGAGAAAAGCATCATGTCACAATAAACTTGTGTTTACATTGAGGACCATGGAGCCTGTTACTATGGAAACTACCCTGGGTCTTGTAGCTGCTATTAGCATTTTGTACTTTAACTCATTTTCATGGCCTGTGATTGGTCGACTCATATTCATAAATTGGCATTTGGTAGCCATCACTAATGTATTCCTTCTCAAATCCTCCTAGTTAGAAATAGTTCACTGAAATAGACAAATTGTTGTTCCAGACCTAAAGATTATTTTGTCTGTTAACACAAGGAATAGTAAAATTTCATTCAGGTTTGAATGACACAAGAAAATAATGACACAATTTTATGTTCAGGTGAACTATTCTTTACCTTTTTGTTGTGCTTTAGCAGAACTTGTGTAACTTATCATACACATTTTTCTAACCACTAAGAGGTCAAAGTTCACCGGTAGGAACTTTTAATGGTACATGTTCTGTGAGCAAATGTCTTCCAGAAACAACAAATGCTTTTGTTTCCAATTTCACATTGCTCAGCTATACTCCAGGATGCTTTTTTATGTAGAACATGCTTTAATAATGTGTGCGAATTTGTAACCTGAGAACCGTTGACATCAAAACATTCATTCTGAGCACTATAAAGCCATATGTATATTCAGAATGTGTATGTTAATGTATTTTATGTAATGTATAATGTTTATGTATGTAATACACTATTGATGAAGGCAAGGGATTGTAGTGCTACATAAAACTTTGCGTTTTTGAGAGCAACATTTCAAGAATTTTCAAGCAGGTGTTCTCTGGAATGAATGTTGGTTTCGTTGATTTGGTGCGCAGAGACATTTTTAAAAGATTTAAATCTCATTTCAATGTTGTTTTCATTTGTTAATTTAATTATTTGTGAGGAACCTGCTGATGTCCTTTTTTTGTTGAAACATCCACGTTCATTTTTAAGAAAATAATATGAACTGTTTAGTGCTCATTATATTCCGGTTATTTGTATTCATGTACATTTGAAAACAGTTTGGTGACAAGACATGTCTGTAAGTAAAGCTGATCCAAACAAAGACACAAAGAGACGAGCATATTTGAGAATAATCATATGACTTGTTTGTTTTCTGGTAGTCAGCCTGAAGTTTGAACCCCTTCTGTCCTCATGAGGTTTCTGGCCAATCATGTGGAGTATCTGATGTGTGTCTGGAACTGACTCGTCTTCACTGTTGTACAATTTTGGAGGACAACAAATGTTAAATGGAATTTAAAAAATAAAAATTAGTTCATTAACAGCTGGAATGCACAGGAATGATTTATAATATGCATTAAAAAAAATAGAATAAAGAATTAGACAATTACTCCAAATCTAGAATGTTTGAACACATTAAGAGCCGTAATCCAGTGGCCACAGTAAGCATGTTGAAGCCCAGCAGGTTACCCAGATCAGTGACAGCTGTGTAGGGAGATATGACTCTGCAGCTCAGTTAACTGCAGAAAACAGCAGTTCATACAGCATCTCTTCTTTGTGGCCAGATGTGATTTGTTTTAATATCCATCCAGGTAGATAATGTTATATGGTGCAGCATTTGTGACTAATGACAAACATGTATAAACTGGGGTTAAAGTTCTCTTTATTCATGTTGACAAACACTGCTCACACATTCA
>JAZGTJ010008791.1:0-20424 GCA_036877575.1 Botia almorhae | reverse complement strand
AGCCTATATTTCATTCAGTGTCAATTACCCAGTAAAATGTCATGTGCATAACACACAGAGCATTTCTAGAAGCATCAGACATTAATAATAATTAACTGTGTGAAATGGCAATCATTAAAAAGTAGTCCATTTTATGGAATGTGGCAGAAAAACACCTAATTTCTCAGAATGCTGTCTTGTATAATCAAAATATTCACATTTTAGAATACAAAATATAGAATTGAATTGCAATTCATTATATTTGTCTATGCTGTTTCTATTCATATTTCAATTTAACATCCTATGGAGTGTCGTCAGTTTACAATTCTAACTCATTAATTTAAAAGGATCCAATTTTTAAATTCTGACTTTGGCCCAACCCTGCTTGCAAGGGAACATTAAAGTTAAAGGAGCTTACACTTCATTTCTAATCATCCTCAAAGTAGTGACTGGGCATACTGCTAGTTTACCACTTAGCTTTATAGAGTGATGTAGTTCATTTTGTCCATTACTGTAGCTGTAGTGTTTAATGTACTGTTTTACAGTTATTTGGTCTAGAGGAATAAGGCCTCCCGTGTCATTAAATCTCAGTTTGTTTTGCCTTTGTTGTAGGTTGGTGGCTATGGCGGTGAGAAGGGGCAAAAAGGTGAACCTGCAGTCATTGAGCCGGTAGGTAAACTCTCTGCATGTAGCTTTTACAAGTACCAAATGAAATGCAGAATGAAAGTAGAAGTAATAAATAAATATGCAGGTTTCCTAAAAAGTATGTCAGCTTAGAACAGCTTGGAAAGGCTACTTACCATTACAGTTATAATTGGAGCTGTTTTGTAACATGGCACAGTAGTGCCATTTTGCCAGTTAATCTTTATCATTGTCACTTGAGAAACGGGGACATGAAAATGGTAACAGTCCAGGAAAAAAGTTTCTTACGTTAATTCTTTTTTTAAAGGTCAAAGTATTATTCATATGATTTTTGACACCAGTTGCATTATTTATATTTGTTAGTGGAATTGTGGAAAATAGACAATTGGGTCATTTGGACTAAATGAGTCACATCTTTTGAGTTCCACTTTATTCTTTACTGATTTTCTTTTCATTTCCACATTATTTATACTCAGAGATTTATAGACTGCGCAGCATGCTACCGTACTGATGTTTTTCTTCCTCTTCCTTCCCATTTTTATAGGGGATGCTTATAGAGGGACCCCCAGGACCACCAGGGCCTGCCGTGAGAATTACTTTTCCATACTCTTTTCACACATGGAGAAACTCTGTGGGAAAAAATACCTTTGTGGAAAATGTTTTAGCCACTGCCAGTAAAGCTAGCATAGTTGCTGTGGGTGTTTTTGCTTGTCTGTTACTTGTGCTTTGACATTTTGCATGTCTTCTTGTCAGGGCCTCCCCGGCACTCCAGGTATACAAGGCTCCCCGGGCCTCCATGGAGATCCTGGTGAGAGAGTAAGTTGCAGGTTCTCAAATAAAACATCTCACCTTGTGCTACTGTAAATGCTGTGTGCAAGGCACTCAAACATGGCATTGAGACACCTTATTGAAGTAGGCAGAGAAATGAGACGAATCATAGGTAACAGTAGACATGTTCTGCAACAGTAGCCTTGGCAAAACATTTCACAACCTTTTTATGATGTTATTAAGAGGAGTTAGTAGTTTTTGATTTCCACAAAAGGACAGTGTTAAAGTTTACATTGTTTAAAACGTAGTAAACTATTCCACAGCACTGATAGAATCAGCTAATGACAAGCAGCATGTCGTAACTGTGAATGAGCAGATGTGCATAGTAGAAAGACCTGGGAGGCCAGGGTGAAACCAGATCTGCCTATAAATCCTCACTCTAATAACACAACCAAAGGAGGAGAAAAACCTTAGAACCTCTCATTCACATTAACTACCATGGATCCTTATGTCAGTGTTTATCCATTACTGTTCCACAGTTTTTATTTTTAAATATTGTAATTGTGATTCAAAGAGAATAGATGTCCCACAGACAAACAGAAAGCTGTACTGTTTTCTTCTTCACTGTAAATGTTATTGGAGCTTGGCCTCCTCTTCAACATCTCCCGCAGGGTTACCTCTTCCAGTGCATTCTGGAAAACGGACAGTAGTCCCAACACAAATGTCTTGCATCCCCAACACAAAGGGCCTTTTGTCCAACAGGGGAAACATCTTCCAAATCTCCTTTGATCACTGTCCGTAGTTCCTCTGTAGCCGAACATGCATAATTAACTGTGATGGCCACTTCCTTTTGCCTGAGAGGTTTTTAACTAGTATACACAACCCATCATCCCCACAATATATATGTGGGAGCCCGTTTGCGCTAGGTGTCCGTGTACGTGTTACGCAGAAAGGATGTTTACCCAGCCTGCAATATACTCGCACACACATTCAATTACACAGTCATATGGGAACGATTTAAAGTGAGCTGTTTAAGAGCAAAGCGTGACATGCCTGCCAAAGTGATTCTTCACTCCTGCAGCATTCCATCATATATGTGTGTTTGCATTATGGTCCTCCACGCTTTCTTGTGGGGTGTCAGATTTATTATGAGTGTGCACACAAATAAACAGTATAAAGAGGTGAACTATAAACAATGCAAAACATACATAAACCTCAGTATAAATATATAGTGAAATGTATCATTATGGGATAATCACGGGCCTTAAGTCGATTAGCTATTTTTGTTGCTGGGCGTGAGTAACTAAAAATCTTCCACAGTCTAGGTGCAATTTGTGAAAAGGAGCATTTTACTCACACATTCCAAAAGTTCTGGTCAAGCTTTGTTTCTTAAAGAATTTGGGGATTTTGGGTAGGTTTTAAATGAATTTTTATGCCATCAAATTAAAGTGATTCTATGGTATGTACCAGTTTAAATAAGAGGATTCATTTTACAACTTTGAGTAAGAAAAGAAACAAACTGCGCTTTCCATGCCTATAGTTTCCTTTTTTTGACCCCCCTCATTTACACATGCATTTCCCACACGCTTTATGCCTCATTTACTTTTGCTCTTTTTCCCTCTATCCTGCTCTCTATCTCTCTCAGGGGCCTCCTGGTCGTCCTGGTTTGCCAGGCGCAGATGGAGCTCCAGGGCCCTCTGGCACCATCCTCATGTTACCGGTAAGACTGTTCAACTCTTAGAGAAACCACCAAACTTATCTCGGATCAGCTGCAAATATGTGATTTCCTTTAACATCTGACAAATTACTGTTGTTGTAAATTTTCAGTTGGGTTATGAATTGTTACAGCTGCAAAAAACCCAAACCCCACCCCATAACCCTACAGCACTCACTGTACACAGTCTACAGTGACTGTATATAAACTGGCACTTTGAAACCCAGAAGTAAAGCCATAATGACAAGGCTGAGGTGACCACTGTATGTTGTAGTAATTCCAGTGACTCCTGTAAATTCATGAGTGTAGTAAAAGGACTGAAATAAACCTGCTATTTTTGTGTTTGTGGGTGTTTCTCTGACAGTTCCGGGCTGGTGGTGAAGCTTTAAAAGGTCCAGTTGTGACAGCACAAGAAGCTCAGGCCCAAGCCATCCTCGCCCAGGCCCGGGTGAGAACCCCTGTTTGAGAACCTATCTTTGTTTAAATACTTTTTTCTATAGCAGCTTCATGTACAGAGACAGTTTTATGTATGGCGTTCATAGGTTTATTTTCCTGAGAAGTTGTAAACACTGTGTCCCTTTGGCACTATCAAACGTTGCTCATCCTGTCCAATCCAATAATCCAACAATTGCTTAACCAATAGTGTAAATTTGGGGTGGAGCGATCTACTGATATGACCAATGGAAGGTGGTGGGTGTTTAGGAGCGCTGTTTCCTAACCATTATTATTTTGGCAATATCATTGGCTGAAACTAGTCGTGTAGAAGTTACATAACTGTCAAGAGACTGGTAAACCCAGCACACAGGTTTATAAGTTTCATAATACTATATGGTGCATGGAATTGTACCATACAACTCCAGTTGTGGCAGTAGCACAACATAGTAATTTAACTGTTTTACTGATGATGTAAGGTTTGCCATCGTTTCATCTAGAGGAATTGTCAATGTTCAGTCCATGTACTGTATGTGTTCTGACTAGTTGTTATGTCCACACAGTTGACCATGAGGGGGGCACCTGGTCCAATGGGATTGACAGGACGCGCCGGTCCTGTGGTGAGTGTCTGGTCTCACCACATCCATAGATGAGAAACACAGATGACCTGCCTGTTACTTAAATGCACATGATGTATAAGCCACATGCATGCCAAGGTTTACCTTCTCAAATGACCTTTATCCTGAATCTTTCCTTTGAACTGATTTTAAACACAAATTCCTTGATCTCATCATGCAGACACTAATAGGAGCATGTGTTACATTCATTTCGCTATGATTTATGACCAGAGAATGAACGGTTCTTCGGTTCTAATGTGCTGTTAGGCTGTTGTATCATGTTCATTTGCTAAATTTATTTTGTCATGTACTTATCACTGTCTTCATCTGTTTGAGTCCAATTACACTAGAATGCCCCAAGAATGTCTCTTTCTCTTCCACACCTGTCTCCCACATGAATGCCTTTTAAAAGTAGTCAGCGTGTATGACCCAAATACAGCTCCATGGATATGATATTAGTGTTTAGAAAGGTGTGCCTAGGGTGTGAGAAGTTAAATCGGTCTATGTTTGTGTTTCAGGGTGGTCCTGGTGCACCCGGTGCTAAAGGAGACAGCGGAGATCCTGGCCCACAGGTAATATTTTTCTTAAAACATTACAGACTTGTTGTAATGTCTTTCATTCTTGTAATTCCAGTGTATTAAATGATGACACTAAGTGTTCCATTAGCAGGCCCACACAGAATCTGGGAGCTATAGAAATCTCTTCAGTAATTCTGTATTCTGTAATTGAAAACAATTCTACAAATCCATCAGCCCTTACATGTTCATTCATTTATTTATTCTAATTTGGTGATTTTTTCAGCTACTGATAAAATTTTATCATGTAAATCCATTGTAAATTCATTAATATCCGTTACACAGATTCTTTAGCTTAGAAAATGTGGAAAAGACTTGCATATTACATCTGTGCATGCCTTTTAGCAAGACCTGATATTTCGATATTTTTCTAATGTTTCATACGTGCTGTTTTGTATACTTGTTATTTAGCAGCAAATGCTTCGGTTTAAAAATTTACTTTGTTTTTAAGGGACCAAGAGGACTTCAAGGCCCTAACGGAGCACCTGGAAAAGCAGGCAAGAGGGTAAGAATGTGCCAAATGCTTGTGCATTTTGTCTCTGCTTTGTCACAAACTCAGCTTGGATTGTGGCATGACATGCACCTGATACTCTGCTGTACTGCTGCTGAAGTATTCAAAGCTTATAGACACGCAAATACAGTTCACTCCCCAACCGTACACCAGATTTTCCATGACACTGTCCACGTTTGTTAGCTTTGACCTTAATTTACCTGTTTCATCTTAACAGCATGTCAGATGTCTGTTGAATTCCCATTCACATCTGCCAGTTTCAGACGTGACATGCCAAAAGTTTCTCACATTCTCCTTTGACACAGTTTATTCACAGTTTCATTATAAATGAGACGAGTTGCCATATTAACAACAAACCCAAGAGCCCTGTAGACTTAACACACCTTATTTAGGTTGTTTTTGGGTGTGCTTGCTCACTTAATGGCATCATCATGTCTCATAGATTCTGTAGTTGTTTAAAACATATGTTAAGCACATTAACCAGCCCATAGTTCATAGCGTTGGGCTGATGATGCGACCTGGTTTTACTAGGGCCGAAATGGAGCTGATGGAGCCAGAGGACTTCCTGGTGAAGCTGGAGCCAAGGTAAAATCTGTGACAAACACTCCTTTTCCACACAATGAGCACTATCTTGATTTCCTAACTGCTGTTTTTCATCTGACCATTAGCGGTGAGTGTCTAAGTCATATGACCACAATTACTTGAGTATGAATAACATTAACATTACTATTATGTAACATTAACATTACTAGTATGTTTTTTTATTATTTTATTATTTGTATGTTTAACATTGTCATATTACATAGGTATTGTATAGTTGTTATTAGTACAATAAATAATGTCTAAAAATAAGTTAATTATAAAAATAATATAATAGTGTATAGAATGAAACTGGATAATGTTGTATTCTTTTTTGAATAGGGTGACAGAGGATTTGATGGACTTCCTGGTCTACCTGGTGAGAAAGGACACAGGGTAAGCGCTAAGCTTTTCTTAAGAAAACTCATAGTAGTTTCTCACCATTGTTGTAATACTTGAAATCAAATTTAATTGTTCTAGACAGCAAAGCGGAGGCCTGACCACCACCCGTGAGAAAAACATCTTTTAATGCCCAATTATCAAACTCTTAGCTTGACCCAAACAGCTTTTTATGGATATGGGAACAATTCGCGTCTGGTTTTTATTTCTCTATGGAAGCCTTCATACAGAAATCCACTGTATTTCGATAACTCTGTTTGAATAGCTTCTCATCTGTTCTTTACCAAGAACAAAATAGACTTGTACATTTTAATAATGTTCCATGTCTTCGGTTGTAAGTTTAGTTTAACGGGCTGACAGTTAGATGAAGTGGCAGGAGAAGTTGACCTCATTCTAGTGTCGTTGTTTGGCGTGCTAGTGCTCCACTGGCAGAGGAAAATGGCCCGACTAGGCACAGCACAGTGTGGCTTGCTTAGCCTGGGCTAGCTTACTGAAAAAGGGCCTGTGATCACAGTAAACCGTTTCCAGCCAAATGCTCTCCTCCTAATTCTGCCCTGGGTAATTACAGGCCCGAGTATGTTATAGCTGCCTCTTATAGGGATGCAGTTTTATAAATAGTGGTCATGGGCCCTAACAATGTACAGAGCCAAAAGCAGGCAGGGACCATAATAATACATTTACTCTTCATCCTCTGTCATTTCATGTGTGTTTGTTTCAGGGCGAGATGGGTACCATTGGTTTGCCAGGCCCTCCAGGAGAGGACGGACCAAGGGTGCTTTATTTTAATCTTTATTTTATATTGGTTTGTGCGTACTTTGCATGGGTGTATACAGAAACATTGGACTGCAGGGACATGACTTTGACAGGCGTGTTTGTACTTTTGTCTGCAGGGTGAGGACGGTGAGATCGGACTGAGGGGAATGCCAGGAGAGGCTGTAAGCATCTCCATCTTCATTTAGAGCAGATCTTCAATAACCTCACTGCATGCCTAAAAGACCATGACTGCCCATTATAATCACTCTTTCAAATGAGCACCCCACCCTTCTCCTTTTTGCTAGCGTTCACATTAAATCTCAGTATTTGTTGTTCATTGAGTTAATAGCTCTATGCAGGAACCGAGAACTGCAATTTTCTGTTTTCTCCCTCTCTTGGTCTGTTTCTCACGGCACACTAATGTTCTCACGTACGCTACTTGCTCTTTGACTAAATATTCCATTAGCAGAGAAGTAACGAATAACAGCATTAGCCCTGAAGATGTGGAATCTTAAAGGACTCACAACTGATGTAGAAAATTACTGCTTAAATGCCTTTGTTTCTGTTGTGTGTACTTGTTCTTAAACAATTTTGAGCAAGTAATATAAAGCATATTAAGCTAAGGGTGTCAGTTCTAAAACCTCGTTCTGTTGAGGTTGACTTTACTGTTCTGAGACTGTAAACATAATATGGTTATTTTGAAATTAACCTGTATTTTTCCTTTAAATTATGTATTTTTATTTATAAATTGCACTTTTCAGTCTGTTATTCTGTTGTAGTAATGTTGTTTCTGTATGGGGTCAGTTTGAAGAAACCTTGTAGAAAATCATGGCAAAACAGATCAAATTCAACAACTGTCTGCATGCCGAATGTACCGCTTGAGTGTGAACACCAATCAGAGCATGTTAATATTAGTTCATTACAACAGTGAATCACATTCACTACAGAATCATAAATTGCTTGATATTCAACGTTGGTTTTTCATTTATTTATACATTTTTCTGTCATTCAGATTCAGTATATTCTGTAGCTCAGACAGATTGTAATGATATGCCTCTAAATGTGTGTGTAATCATCAGGGCCCCAGAGGACTTCTCGGCCCCAGAGGATCTCCTGGTACCTCTGGACAGCGTGTATGTTCCATAAACATTAAATTATCACCATCCATATTGTGTAAAATACAACAGCTAGACACCTCTGTTTTATTCACACGCAGGGTCTTCCTGGATTGGATGGACCACCTGGCCCTAAAGGAAATATGGTAAGGATTTACACCTTTCCTTCTTATAACAGATGAAAGCCTCTATCAGTAACGCTAGACCAAATGGAAAGAGTTTCCTGGTTAACTGTCTTCTGCTTTACCAACAGTTATTATTCAGTCTGGTTCTGTACACACTTGCGCAACATTTATTGTCCTAATGGTCAACCTATCGCCTAACTTCAAATACAGCTGCTTTTCATACTCAACTCAGTGTGTTATTAGAATCAACAGTTACCCATCCTCACGTGATGTTTTCTATTTTACCAGTGGTTCAAAGATTCTTTAATAGATTTTATTACAGTAGGCTCCATAATTCAGCAAGGAAGGCCAATGGAAAAAGATGGATATGCAATTTGCACGTGTCTGTTGTTTAACATGTTGAGTATTTTTGGACTTTGAGGTATTGAATTTTTGCGATGGGGCTGTTTTTCAGATCTGTTTAAATGTCATGGGCTCACAGGAGCAGTGAAGTGTGGTTGTAATAAGAGTGTTATGTACTGAATTATTTCCATTGGATATGTTTAACAGGGTGTTCAAGGAGAGCCTGGACCCCCTGGGCAACAGGGTAACACTGGTCCACATGTAGGTATCAGTCAATCTTTGTCTGTGTATATATTCCTTCTGATACTTTGTATTGTTCATTAAGTTCCTAGTTCCAGGTCCTGATATGTTTTTCTGATCAGGAATTTCTCCTTTTTAATGCTGCTCAATTCTGCTTTTGGTTTTTTACCCACTTTGTTTTACATTTAGTTAATGTAGAGCTTAATGAGCTGCCAGTGAAAGAAAGAGACAGTGTTAACCAGCCAGAAAAATGAGTGACGAAACAGAAAACTACATGTATTCATCTGTTTCCACATTCTTGAAAGTAGGGTACAATGGGCGGAATGCCATTCTAAAGAAAAATCCTTCCAATCCTTGATGATGAGGAACGAATTAATATATTATTTGCTTTATTGAATATTGGTGGAAAAACACAATTAGTGTAAAAAGCAATGGCAAAAGAAGTTTGTTTTGATAAAAATGGGGTAAGAATAAATTCGGTTAGAGGGGCTAAAGAGAAGTAAGTGAAGGTATAGAGGCAATAGTAAATTTCTCACAATTTGCAAATACTGCAAAACATTTTAAGTAACAATTTGGCATTCAGTATCTTTTAAGAACTCAGTTATTTTAAACTTTTGGGTGAAATAAAACAATTTATTGGTGTTCAGGCACTGAACATTCATTTCTCTCTCTGCTAATCTATCATTCTTTTGGGTATCTGTTTTGACCAGAGCAGATCTCAGGGGTGCTTTAGCCTCAACAGCATGTGTACATTTGAAAAATGATATATAAGTGTTAGATTAAATAAATACCCCTAATATGTTCTTTGGTCTTTGAATTAAATGTACATTTAGTAAACAGATGTTTAAAAAAGTGATATTGCTGTTTACCCTTTGTCTTGTGTGGCCTTTAGCACTATTGTAACCTATAGGAGTCATGTACTCACAGAGTCAAACACACACACACAGAACAGTGTTTCCTGTTTGACATTTCGTCTCAGACTTGACTGAGAGGTGCACAGCTTTTTCCAATCTAATCTTTACTATCAGATTTCCTCACCCCTGAAGACTCTGTGTTGTCTTTTCATCACTCTAGTATATCTGACTTCTGAAATCTTCTTCTTCAGGGTCTGCCTGGTCCTCAAGGCCCAATCGGTCCACCTGGAGAGAAAGTGAGTTCGAATGAGAGTTGGCCGCCCTTCCAGCCGCCTTCTTTGTTATTACAGACGATGCTTTGCAGGCCTAACCCTATAAACGATTCAGCAGACTCTTTGGTTTCCGAGCTGTAGGTTCTAGAAGATCACTGCTGACTAGAGGAAAACCACATACACACACACACATAAAGACTCGCTAATGCTTCAACAAGCAGGAGATATGCTTACACCCATAACTGTCATTGGTTAGTCTCTCAGACAAGCATTTTGTCAGGGCTTCTGGAAGGAGGCCAGAGAGAGTTTGAAATGTGACTCCAGGAGTGGTGGAGTGTTTCCAGACGTACCGTATGATTAGATCTCTTCCTCACTGAGAGGAAAACCAAGATAATGAAGTGCTTAAGATTGAACTGCTTATAAAAGTTGCCCAATGAATCACGAGGGCACACCAGTAATTGCCACCTTAATTGTGAACGTTTTTCATCCCTGTTTTTAGATCTTCCTTATTTCTCACTTCTCCTATTTCTTTCTCTCTTTCAAAGGGTCCCAATGGGAAACAGGGGCTGCAGGGCCTGGCTGGGGCAGATGGGCCTCCGGTAAATGGATTGTTTCACATCTATTCCCCCTTCCTCTACATCAATGTTAATGTCATGAAAAACACTTGTATTATTGTACCTTGCCAACCGGTAATTTGCCTGATGATGGTTTTGGCTTTGGATAAATATACATTAAAAACTTAATTAGAGCCATTCAATCACAAAGTTTCCATTGGCAAGTAAGTTGTATGTCCACAAGGAAAGCAAAAAATGCTGCACGATGTGACACTGACACAGCCAATCAGAATATATTTGTTGTTTAATATACAAGTATGTAGAATGGTACTGTGAATCAATGAAATTTCAGTTTGGGTGGGGCTACTCACACTGCAGAGATGGAAACTAAACCAATGCTTTGCAGTCACAACTGGTTAGTACACTAACCATGAAGAGTATATTTAGCACACTGTGCCTATGAGCATGTTATATATAGCAATATTCAGTGCAATATGTATTAACCAACATACTCTCATTCCTCAAGCTGTGAAATTGACATATATTGTGCGCTGTACCTACAGACCTTAAATAGCTGTCGAGATTTACAGACTTAGTGATGTAAAAAGGGAAACAGAATATCAGAGCTACACAGGTACTCAGAATGTTCAAGCTTGCAGATGATCTATGAAAATGCTATTGTAATCCTTCAACAGGGTCATCCTGGGAAGGAAGGGCCTCCTGGGGAGAAAGGAACAGCTGTGAGTATATTTTTAGCTCGGACTAAAATTAATTGTCACTTGGAGTTCCAGTTATTGACCACATTTCAAGTGCAAAGCCACTAAACACCCTTAAGGTGTTATTTTGCAGCTGTCTAAAAGCCCAGGAAAGCTCTGTACAAAATGTGCTGATAGAATGGAAAAGTTAATTAAGTACTGCCAGATCCAAAATGACAAAGTTTTGGTAGTCAAATTAAAGCCATTTTTCTGTATTTAATCAACGCTTAATTTAAAACTGGCCCTTTTAGTCGTTGAGTATTACAAAAATGATGATATAAGAGGGGAATTACATTTTAATTGATTTAGTGTTATTATTTATGCTCCCTGCTTATAGGGCCACCCAGGTCCCCAGGGGTCCATTGGCTATCCCGGTCCCCGAGGTGTGAAGGTAAATAGCATCTTTTTTCTTTATCCTTTTAACATGCTGTGCTCTGATTCTGTTCATTAGAGCTTCAATTCATTGTTCTGTTTATTTAGGGTGCCGAGGGTGTTCGGGGTTTGAAGGGCGGCAAAGGTGAAAAGGTGAGCAAACTACCTTATTTCCCATCTGTGTGCTTTTACCTCTGTCTCCATCACGGAGCTGTTGAATCTCTCTGAAATGATCAGCACAGATGACAAGCCAACAGCTCTGTGAGTAGAAAGCTATTTCAGAGACTGTCTGCAGTAAAAATGGCTTTAACTATCGTAATCCTATATACTATTGCATCAGCACAGAACTCTGTAGGATGATGTAAAATTTTGTTCTGGGCACCTAGACAGACAGTCAGAAAGATAGATAGATTTGGAATTTAACAAAAAATCTCCAAAAACAGTTTATTAGTTTTAATAGACCAACATATTTTTTTAGGCACAAATGTGATATCAGAATTGTAGTTATAATCTTTGATGGTCTTGGAAGTTTCAGGTCATGTGATGGCCTGTTGTACTTTATGCTGCATTCTCTACAAGTGACCACCAGGTGTCAGTGTTTCATTCACACAAAAGCAAAAAGGCCCATGCTTTAATGTGTCCAGAATTTATTGTCGTACTTATAAAACACTGTGTCTCAGGTTCACCTTTTAAATTCAAGAACAATTTTATTGCTTGTTAAATCAGCATTCTGGCAGTCCTAGATAGACTTTAATTTAAGTCTCACAGAGCTGGTATAAACAGCTTTTTATATTATGGCCACCAGATGGCAGCATCAGCATTTAACTGCTAAAGCCATTACATTTCTCGTTTAGCTTTTGGTAGACTTTTTGTTAGAAACGAGATCACAAAAGCTTAAAAGCAACAATTCACCTTGAATGATTGAACTTTTGTTGAACTATACTAATACTAAGTCACATGTTCTGTTTACCTTAATAAGTGATCTGATTTGTATTGATTCCAGGGAGAGGACGGTTTTCCTGGGTTCAAAGGTGACATGGGCCTCAAGGGTGACAAGGTGTGTAACAAGGAATTTGTATTATATAATTCATTTCAGATCAACCAAATTATTTTTTGCTGCACTTACTGTGACAATAATGAAATTACTAGCCATTAGTTTGAGGTAAGGTCACTATGAATCTAGTGTTTGTACATTGTTGGTGTTGGTATTTAGGGAGAAGTTGGTGTGGTGGGCCTCAGAGGAGAAGATGGACCAGAGGGACCGAAAGGTAAATCGGGTCCATCTGGTGAGGCTGGACCCTTGGGCCTGGCTGGAGAAAAGGTAAGTACACGTAAAACTCCCTAATCACAATATAAATGCAGTGTTGTTGATTTTTGATTTCTTAGAAATACATTCAGACTGAATGTCATGGAAAAGTACTTATAAAAAGATCAGCCCTTGGATAGAGCCAACACTACTTTCCTTTTGGGTGCGCATAGTGCGTCATACATTATTAATTTGAATTAAACCAAAAATTTCTTGAGTTACTCAATCATCACTCATAAGTAAGTCTTAAACGCACATTTTAAAGGTCAGCCAAATGTTCCATTACAGCTTTCATATGGTCTTGCAATTTGTGCAGGCTGGTGAAATACTTTATTGTTATTGTATAGAGCTTGAGGTTTGTTAAAGCTCACGCTGTGTAGAACTTTTTAGAGTGTGTTCCTGTTTCTTTTATGTAGGGAAAACTTGGAGTTCCAGGATTGCCTGGTTACCCAGGAAGACAAGGTCCTAAAGTAAGTATTACTAGAGTTTTCATGTTGTCTTTTACATTGTAAACAACTAAATTATTTACTATACAGTTTTATGTGTTGTTTTTAATGTTTTAATTTTTGAAGTCTCTGATACCTAATTTGCATCCCATTTTCTGTATATTTATAAGTAATGCCATCATAAAGTAATTAGATTCTTAAACATAATTGTTAGTCTATAAAAGTGTTGTATGTTCTTCCAGCAGTGCTATTGCCAATGCTTATGTTTATACTTTGGGCTTCATTTGACACACGAGGCCTAGCTTTCTCTGATAGCCTGTGTTAACAGAGTTAATTGGATAAACTCATTCTCCTTGACACTAACAGTTTTATCTCTGCACCGTGTAATACTGCCGCAGTATCTCTCGACCACCCTGCTTGTTATAATCACATGCCCGTGAACACCCATTAGACTATGTAGACACAGTGTGTTTGTATGATTGTCAGCTTATTCAGTTAGTTTAGCTTGCTGACACCATCAGAATCTTCTTTGTTTTGTAAAATCCCTGCTAAAAAGAATTTCCCCATTCTGGTTCAGGCTAGTTTATGCAGGTTTGAGGCTGGTCCAGTTGGTGGACCACCAAAACTTGGTATGGCCTTTTGGTGATGTGATTGACCTGCGGCAAGAGGAGAAGCTGGTGAAGGCATCAGCATTCCACATTGTTCACTAGCAGACAGAGCAGAACTGCTGTTTTTAGCAGGGATGGATCTTATAGTTCCTTTGAATTGCAAGTGCTGCAATTTAACATTGAAATAGGTGCCTGGCAGGTTTATTTCCTCTTTGTGTGTGAGAACAGTATGCTTTGTCAGCTATGTTGACTCTTGAAGTTCCACTTCTCCTGTCCTTTTTTGTAAAACATTATGGGTATTTTGACATCCTCTTAGGCTTGTTCAGACAGCTGTCAACCCTTCGGTGTTCCATTTTTGTTGTGTGTATTTGCAGTTGTCTGTTTGACTTGCGCTATTACCTTGTGCCGACGACCAGCTCGTGAAGTAAATTACTGATGTGTATCCGTTGTTAGGCTGAGCGCGTGGGCAGCGTGCCCCTCTTTGCTTTGCCAAAATAATGTGACCTTCAATTTCATTCCCTGTCTTTGTGCTAACAAGCTCTCACCCCCTGTTTACCAACTCCACAAGCATACCCTCAGAGTATTGCCTGCATATCGTTAGCATTAGCTGTAATGTTGTTGAATTATTCTTCAAGGACGCCCTCTGTCAGTCGACATAACTGCACTTTTGATCAAAGACTGAATTTTTTTGAGGGGTTATTTAAAATGTGGGGACAAATATTGGACACTTTTGAGTAGTGAATGTATCATGTAAGACATGAAGCTGAAAGCTGCCTGATAATCTGTCTCCATCTGCAGGGCTCTAATGGTTTCCCTGGATTCCCTGGAGCCAATGGAGAGAAAGGAGGAAGGGTATGTATGAGGCCATTATGTGGTTAGCATACGACAAATGCATTTGCTTCAGCAAGCCACAACCTGGAGGGGGCCATTTTTAAAAAGGTCTGTGGTTGTGATTTCAAAAAGCCTCACCACACCTATGGGTCTTAAAAAGCAAGGTTTCATTATTGTGTGGTTCAGTACACTTACAGACTAACAACTAAAAGTTCATACTAAATCAGCTACTATTCAGTAGTTCAGTTGTTTTCATAATAGTGTGGCTTGTCTAGTAACCTAACAAAGCACTTCATTCCTCAATTTGAATGTTAAATTGTATTGAGCGCAACTGAGCAAACTGTATTAATAATGAAATACGCTCTTCTAAACTGTTCGTTATGATTTAGAAGTATGTAAAAAGTCCTGTTCATATTAGTGTTAAAGAACGAATGTGAATGATCTGATGTAAAAGCATTTATGGTGTTTATAGTTTCTCTAGATGTAGTTATTGAAAATGTATTTGTTGCAGTTTCATGCATTCATACATTTAAAAACATTCAAAAGTTTTTGTACTATAAAGACATTCAGCTCGGAATGAAGTACAGTATAATATTGCACAGTTATATAAAAAGTGGCTTGACTGTGGTGTAACTACTTAAATTATGAGTTACTTGAGTATTTTGGCTAGATACAGTAGTAGTTTGATGTGGTTTAATAGGTGTTCAGTACAGATATATTTTTATTTTACAGGGCATTGCTGGCAAAGCAGGTCCAAGAGGACAGCGAGGTCCAACGGTATGTCAGTGAACAGCTTCAAATCTGTCAAACAGAGAATAATAATGCTTCTGTTCAACTACACTGGTGATGCACAATGCTTATTGCGTTTATGTCATGCTCTCAGGGTCCCCGTGGTGGAAGGGGTGCCAGAGGTCCAACAGGAAAACCTGGAGCAAAGGTCTTCAATCATTAATTATGATGCAACAAACTCTGTATCTGTCAGACTATTTCAATAGATTTAATGCTGTCCATAAATGCATTCTTATAACAGGAATCTTTGCCTGTTTCTGTTCTTAGGGGACATCAGGAAATGATGGACCACCTGGTGGTCCAGGAGAGAGAGTGAGTTATGATTGATTAATTTCTTGAGGGCAGTTGTATCAGCCATTTTGGATTAAAAATAAATTTCACTGTCTTTCAGTTAAGCACAATTTTTCTATGTTTTAGGGACCCCAAGGACCTCAGGGCCCTGTTGGATTGCCAGGCCCTAAAGGCCCACCTGTATGTGTTTTCATCAACTGCATATGTTTATGACTATTTCAATGCTGCTATTCTACTCTTTAATATGCTTTCTGCCCACTCATGACAGCATTTTGCCTAAAAAATCAGATCCAGCTGTAATCAATAATCCTCAAAACTGGTCTATCAAAGCAAGGTGAGAAATTGACAAGACGTCTTGTTATTCCCTCAGGGACCTCCAGGAAAGGATGGACTGCCCGGTCATCCTGGACAGCGAGGAGAGACAGTGAGTATATTTTTTGTAGTCACAAATGCTTTCTATTGAGTTAAAAGGAAAATTAGTTACATTTTTGCTGCTGACAGTGTCAAGACATCACACTGTTCTTGGCAACATTATGTCTCTGTTTCTAATCAAGAAATGTCAAACAGATTGCTCACTTTTTCACCAGATTTGATTTTTGGATATAATAGATATCCAAAAATCAAATGGAAATGGATATAGCAACAATATTAAAATGCTTTTTTTCAGACAGGTTAGTTTTTTACATCACAAACTCTAGGTGCTAATGTTTCAGGTGCTGGTTGGAGGCTCCTAAGATTGGAGAGAGGACCTTTCATTTACCTTTTAGATATGTCATTATTGAAGTAAACTGCAATAGATGTCTCACAAAGACCTTTTACTTCACCACAGGGTTTTCAAGGCAAGACTGGACCTCCTGGACCTGGAGGTGTTGTTGGCCCACAGGTAAGCTATGGCAGTTATTGTTTTATACAAATAGAATTTAACAGACCAACACATTGTTTTAATAAAACATCTTATGAACTTGGCCAAAAAATGAAATGAAAACAGAATGTTAGCTGTTGTTTGTTTATAAGTTGATTTTGAATTTTAAAGGGCCCTACAGGAGAAACTGGTCCTGTTGGAGAAAGAGGTCATCCTGGATCCCCAGGGCCTCCTGGAGAACAAGGTCTTCCTGGAGCTGCTGGAAAAGAAGGTGGAAAGGTAGAGTTTGCAAAACCTGTTCATCTGACTTAACTAAAATGTTAAAAGCCAGTAGAATTCACTTAGGGTATAGCCCAAATGGCATTATATAAAGGGCTTGGTTATGATTACAAACAGCAGCTGTAGAGGATGGTAGTTTTCAGTAATAACGCTAATTATTTCATCACATTTCTCTTTCCTTGAAGGGTGATCCAGGTCCACAGGGGTTTTCTGGAAAGCCTGGTCCTGCTGGGCTGAAAGGGTTTCCAGGACAAAGGGGTCTACCTGGTGCAGCGGTAAGAGCAAATAAGTTAATTGTGACTAGTCAAATGACCATTAGCTGCCTAACTGCCTGCTGTTCCTGCAAATGCTCACATTGGATGGAGAGCACAGGGCACAGTCCATAACTATAAAACTGAAGGCTTATGGAGATTATCTGTATTATCATATTTATTTGTATTTTACATGCATTAAGACATCCTGTAAGCTTTGGAAGCATGTTTTCAAAACTTCATACACCAAAATTTCGCTGTAGTGTGTATTTTTGTTCCATCTCATCTGTTGAACTTTAAAATCTATTAGGACCTTAAACCCACTGTACCTACTGCAGTCACTACAAAATCCACACTAATACCAAAAAAGTCATTTTTCATAGTTTCAACGTTGGCACAGTTAGTGTTTTATTTTTGTTTGGCAAATCAGATGAAAGGGAAAAATTCAGAGTTGTAGATGGACTATGTTATTACATTTTGGGAAGGATTACACAGAAAAGCTTTTGTCTTCAATTTTTAAAGGCCTGTAATTATTTGGAAAGAAATACTCTCAAGCTACCGTGAGGACCAACATAACCTCTTATTACAGATTCTTTGGATAGAAAATGGGTCTTTTTCATTCATTTTATTTCATTAATTGGAACGTAATGGAACATAATAGAACATTTCTACATTTCTAGTGAGATTTTACAGTTTTACCTGGTCTCACATTCATTTCTGCGCACCATACACATTATGTATTGCGCTGTCCTGTGGAAGGATGCTAATCTACTGTATGGCCCATAAACATTTCTTTTCTCTTTTTAATAAATATTGTAGTAGTATGTGTAATATGTAGTTCTGGGATTTCATAAGCAGGCTGTGTGCAAAACTGGCCTGTGCACATATGCCATATAGTACACTTCAGAAGTTTAAAATGAGGAGGATTCTAGAGATGATAAATAACCTGAAAATTAAACTCACAGTCACAATATTGTGCTGGAGAAAGCAGTATAGGTCTGGCCTGCTTTTGGGTCAGAGATTCAGTCTGACATATTTATTGTACTTTGCTGCTCTGATTTGGTACTCTCTTGGGCCTACACGTGACTTACTGCATAAAAAAACACCACAGTCGGCAACTCTAAACTCAAAGCATGCATGTGGCCATAGAACTTTCCACTAGTTTATCTGTTTTAATGATATTTACATCTGACAGAATATTATATTGTGTTTTTAGTTTAATAAATGGCTTCAGTCTTGATTGATGAATGTCCTCTAGTTATTTCTTGAATGCATCAGTGTAGGATTGTGGCTCAAAGTGATATTGATGAACATAGCCATTACGATTTCAATCAACAACACTTGATTTGGTTGTCACTTGTTTTGATGTTTACTTTAAGCTTTAATGACTCACGTTGTGCCTTGATGGCAAAATATTGAGCTGTTCCTGGCATCGCATGAGAATGTACTGGCAGCACTTTGCTTCTGATGTAGGGAATAGTGAGATTGCCAGTTTTATAAACACTCTGGGCTTTATTTCCAGTAGACTTATAGTGCAAACAGCTGCCATATACTAGCACAAACACATGCAAGCACACACAGTTTCAGATGCCACTTAGACTCTGCAGCACTGCTCTCATTGGGGAATATGGGGTTGCTGTATTGTTGCTGATTTAAAGCGCTCTCTCTCTTTTTCTCTCTCACACACACAGGGTCCATCTGGTCTGAAGGGAGGCGAGGGTCCACAGGGTCCACCCGGCTCAATTGTAAGTACCTGCGTTACCATGGAAACTCTGCAAATGGTCAATCGTCTGACTTTTTCTCTATTGCTAAAGTGACAACAGGCAAATTCTGGATGGGGCTCAGTCAGCAGGTGGTGATTTTAATGATCGGTAATGTTGGCAATGGGAGCCAAGTTTAGTGTGTGATCTGATCCCACGCAGTCTGATCACACTGAATGAGTCAGGCCGTAAGGCTGTCACCACGTCAGTAATTACATTTGAATCATGCATGTAGTAATCTAGTAATGTACTCGTGATGTTATATATGATATAACACAATTAGATCTTATCAATCCCCAAGGGGCAGTTTAGATTTTAGACACACAGAATGGATCAGACAAACATAAATGAGATCTTTAAATGAGACCATTTTAGCATGGGAATTATAAATTAATTCGGCAGAATCCTAAAACATTCTGAGTGTAATTATGTACAATAAAAAATGTATAATACAGACAACAGGGGGAATAAAAAATAGGAAAAGGAAAACAAGTAGCTAGAAATAGAAAATATATAGATATATATAGAAATATTTAGATATACAGTATGTAGAAATATATAGATATACAGTATATAGAAATATATATAATGCTATGAAATATATGTATTACAGTATATTATACAGTATAAAAAAAGTACAGTAAAAATAAGTCACATCGTAATATATACAAAGAGTAAGTTGAGTAACTGTACTGTACAACTGTATGCTAATATTTGACATTAATGTTAAACAGGAGTCTTTGTAAACGCTATATAAACAAACAGATTGAAAGAATAGAAACTTTGTGTCCCACAAAGAAGTTACATCTTTTGAAAGTATCTGCTGTCTGTCTGTGTTCGCTCAGTGCAGCAAAGGCACAGCAGCACAGCTCAACCATCAAAGCTTCAGCTGTATGCTATGTGAAGCGCCTTTCAGTTGGAGGAAGATTGGTTCAGGGATTCATTGTCCCTTGTGTAAAAGGCATCTGTACAGGCTGGCTAGAAAACTCTTAAATCAGAAGGATTCTAGTCTGTGGCCCACCCACACCAATCAGCCATGTTATCTTTGCCTAAGTAGACCTCCTGCCAGGTGCTTGAATTGAGTCACTGGCAACAGTGAGCTTCGCCCCAGAGAACTTTCTAACAAAGAGTTGAGTCAGTGTGTGGAGTTTGTTTTGCAGGAAGTTTGTTATGCGTGTGTTTGTGTGCTGATATATTAGTTGAGGAGTGAGTCAGTGCTGTATGTTGTGTCAGTTTGATATTAGCCTGCATGACTGGACATAATCTGTTGTGTTAATGGTCTTTAAGGCTACATGACTTTTAAAATCTGAACAGATTTTCAATTACTAGGCATAACACATTTTAGCAACTTTGTAAATAGCTACAGAAAAACTGTGAATCATACAGCGAACGACTGTGAATTT
>JAZGTJ010008790.1:0-20425 GCA_036877575.1 Botia almorhae | reverse complement strand
CACAAATGCAATTTAGGAGAAATAACAAACAAGCAGGGTTTTGATACTGTGTATGCTCAGGGAGCCACAGTTTTCAAACTGTCCCCATTGACACTAAATGTGTATTTAGTTTGGAGTTCACTCAGATCTGTTCAGATCCTTCTCATGTTTCGTCTCATACACTAAAGCCTGAAGTCATTGCACCCATCACGTAATCCTGATGGTCAAAGAGCTGGGTTGGTAACCGAAAGATCATGGGTTCAAACCTTGATCGTTTTGCAAAAAAGCATCAGCTAAATGTCTAATTAGTAATAGAGCTCTCCACCCCAAAACATAAGCTACATTCAACCCTGTTCCAATAAAGTAAATTCAGCAATCCAGCTGATGCTAAATAACAGTGACATGCATCTGCAGATGCACTACAAGAAAATGTCCAAAAAAGCCACAGATCACAGCGAAAGAGCCCCTCTCAGGTCGCGCATGTCCCAGGCAGGAGCACATATGGAGTGAATGCGCTCTTTAAACCGGCATTATCGACTTGCCGCGCAACATCTGGACAGAGCCATTGCTCCCATATTTCACCATTGCAGATCTTCACCAGACCAGATGTGCTGCGTAAACACAGAAAGAGAGGTTCCTCGAACCTTTTGCTGAAGCTCAAGGAAAGGAAAGACATTAGTGAGTCGGCCTGAACCCATTAATGCTGATCGATGCCTGTCCTCATTACTACCATAAACATTACGCTTGCCATTTTCCTGCCGGTATTTAAGGAAGAGATTTAACCAAATCTAATTAGCCTATGAGATAAAGATGTCCCAAACAGGCCAAAGAGAGGAATTTAAAGGAGTCTAATTGGGGTGCTGAAGGAAAAGATCAATGTTTGAAGGCCGGGCTGATGAAAGCCATATGCTTTCAGATGCGGCCCAATCATTAATAATGTGTTCTCACCAAAACCACCTCAGCCACAGGAGTTCTGTGGATGACACTGGCTGCACAATACTGGCTGAATCACACCGAGAGCTGTTACCTCACATGACTGTTTTTTTAATAGTTTCGCAGATCACTTGGTAATCAGTGCAACAGGCCCAGGGCTACAGAGCAAAGCAGGTCCATGTTCTTATTGAGCCCGTACTGAGTAGAATGACAACTTTTGGAACAGATGTACAGAGTACATTTACTTGTTTTAGCTTCACTGTATGGTACCAAAATTGACAGTGAAAGCATATGCATGACCGTCAGCAAACAAGCGCAAAATAGTGCTGGAGATGTCGGCCCCTAAAACGTGGGCCCCACCAGAAAGATTAGTGTTGGTGGGAAGTGTTCTTGAGTTAACGTGTGAGCTTTGCACATGTAAGTGTCCTCAGACCACAAGAGTGAATCATGACACATATACAGTTGTGTATATAAGATTTGTGTATGTAAGAGTCTGCTGCCCCTTTATTGGGCCCCTCATTCATTCTGTAGAAGAGAGAGTCATATGGAATGAGGCCATAACTGATTTGATTAATGCAATAAAAAGAATTGTTAAATGTTAATCAGCAATTGCTTTTACAAGCATGCTTTATAAACAAGAGCATGTTTGTGTGACCGTTTGCTTGTTTGTTTATGAAAAGGTCTTTCGTTTACAGAATCTGTAATTAGACGTGTGTTAAGGAGCATCTGTATGCAGCTGAATCATGTGTTTGCATGTGAAAGTACTTCTGGGTCATTCTCAGTTTCTCTGTGCCTGGTAATGATTCACACAGTGATTTACAGAATAATACATTGATATAACATGAATTATATCAAATATATCAGTAATTCAGTATTTTGCAGCAGGTCTACAGAAAATTGATTACTATGACTTTTCCCATAACAGAGTTGAAAAATTGACCTTGGTGAAGCCAGTGTAGGCTCAGAAATACATTGCTGATGTCACTCCCTTAAACATGATGTCAGTAATATCAAAACATCATTTGTAGAGGGAGGAATGCTACAGCATGAACGGGGATGAACTAGGGTACAGAACTAATTCTGCATTTTTTCCTGGACATGCATTTAGGGACACTGAACAACTTTGCTGCCTTAAATCTTAAAGTTTAATAAATTTCACTGTAATAAATGTCATTTTAACTTAGTATTTTAAAATCTGTCCATCTCTTTTGTTCAGAATGCAAGAAACACACATTGCAGAGGTACCAGAAAACTGAAAGCAGCAGGCTGTTGTGTGCAGACTGCCCCGAATCTCCACGGGTCAAAAGCTTCTCGCTGGATGACTGCGCACGCAAATGCAGCAAGAGCAAGAAGTCCTGCAGGTGACAGACGCGCATGTAATCACACAAACAAACACAACAGCACACAGCTCATGTGAGACTTTAATCTGTTCCTGTTGCATCTTCTCATAAAAAGACAATTGAGCATAAGAGGTCTCTTTAATAGCTCAACTGTTTCCACTAGAGAGCAATAAGATTAGATGGGAAGCAAATGGAGTGAAAGCACAAGAAAACACAACAGTAGCCATTTGTGTCAACTCTGGAGTTTCAAAAGAGATCTTGGTGTCTGCAATCCAAACCCAGAGGTTGCAATATGAACCTAAACAATTCATGTATTCTAATCATATTCCTATTCCTAAATTCCAGACCAAAGACCAAATTATCTGTATATTAAAACATAATCGGCACATTTGTGCCAATGTCATAGCGATACTTAACTGAAAACTGTAAAAAGTCCCCTGGGCTACGAAAGATCAGCTATTGAGCAATACAGTTTTCTTCTGTTGGACCAATTAAATGTGTTTCTTTGCTTGTCTCCATATAGGGCTTTCTACTTTGATCAATTAAACAGGAAATGCCACTTGCTTCCCTTCGATCGTTTCTCCGAAGGTGTCCAGAAAGAGCGAAAACCCAATTATGACCTTTACGAGAAGAAAGGTAAATATTTTAATTCCCTTCGAAGAAGTTCACTCGCACTTGACTTTTTTCTTGAGACTCACACATTTTTGGAAAAGTTTGGTTGGGAAGCAGTCACGTTTGTTTAGATTGCAGACTTTAGGCATAAAAGTACTTCGTATTATCTCTGCTATGCATAAATCCACCTGCGCCGTTTGTAAACAAGACACGCTTAAGAGATTTGAAGGCAAACAGAATAAACAGAATCGTGATGTTAAGAAGATGGTGTATGTTTATGTTACCAGTAAGAGTTGGACTTGACATATTTGATTTATGCCGGAGTCGTCAGTTAAAATCTTGTTTGGAGAATGGAATCCCCTCAGGATGTCAGAGAGATGTGTAATCAGTAAACAACATTTATAGATTCAGATCATTTGAATATATGTGTGTTAAATGTTTACCACAGAATATGTGAGGGAGTGCATCATTGGGTCTGGTGTCAACTACAAGGGTAGAAGATCAATCACGAAGACTGGAATTACATGTCAACCCTGGAATATGTCCGTACCACATGAGCACAAGTAAAAAAAAATTTTTTAATGCTCTCTCTTTAACTTTACCTCTGTTTCTCACAAAACAGAGGTTTCTCTGTTTCTCTGTTTCTCTGTGTCTCACTCTATATGCCTAGTGCATACTACAGGGCATACAGTAAGTTTGTTGCCCATTCCTATTTTCAGTGTGTAACAACCCCCCCAGATCATAGCAAAATCACACCAATGCTGTTCTAGTGTGTGGCTGAGTGAGACACTATCAGAGTATGCACAGGTGCAGTAAATTTTAAAATGTAGCCTTGCTTGTTTTTGCAAGCAAGCCGGCAGCAATGAGCATCAGCCAATGAAATTGCGAGAAGAGGGCGAGGCAGTAAATGTTAGAAACTGGCAACTCAAGAATCAACTGCAAGAGACGTGCACAATATATTATGATAACGGAATTTCAAGAACATACAGTAGCTACAGTAAAGGAGGAGAATAGTCCTAATAGTAATCGCCTGCAATTAGATGTTGAAAGTGCCACACTGTAATGTCGACAACACTGAGAACTTAAGAAGCTGTTTATAAAAGAAGATGTTTATAAATTTGTTATGACCTTTCCTCTCGTGGTGTGCACTAACTCATTCTTTCAATAAGCTTCTCATTTGTGTTCATATGGTTTCTGACAGCTTTTGCAGCAGGTTTTTGCAAAAATCGTAATCTCGCTAACAATGTGTCTGCTACCAACCTCTGATTATATTAGGCTGCCGTTGAGATTGTATTCGGGGCCTGTCTTCTTAAGCTAAACTTTTAGCAGTTGCTATGTTCAGTCTGCGAGAATGTGAGCAAGAATGGTTAATGCGGTCGAACGTTGCCAAGTCCTTGTTAGCCAAGTCGTTATTAGCTCTATGAGCTTTGCTGCTTACAAGCAGTATAAAGATTTTAGAGGTGAGAGAGTACAAGAAAGATAGAGAAAGAACGAGAGGATTTATGGTCTGAAGTCATGTTCTGTCTGCCCTCCAGCTGAGCTCACAAATCCGCAGACGCATTAAAATACGGGCAATGTATGAGACCTAAACACAGATGCTAATCCAGACCCCCTCCTCCCTCAGAATAACTGTACCCGCAACAGCTCAAACCTCGAACCCTTCGGAACATGTCGCCTTTTCTCTTTATTATGCTTGCCGTGTGATAATATCACCTTGTTCTTCTCAGCTCTAATTTCTCAGGAACCCATTCACTGGCTAAATCTTGAGTTCACCTGACCCATCTGTTTAGCTACCGTAATACTGCCATATTGTGGCCTTGAGTGGAGTCTGAATTATCATGAGCTCTGTGCAAGTGAATGACTTTATTAATGTTGACTATTAACCAATATTATAGTGTTTATATGACGTACGTGAAGTTCAGTGTCAGGTCAACTACTGCATAGCTAACTCACCCTGTTTTGCCTAATTTCGTAATAAATCATATATGTTGTGTAAAGGTGATGTGGGTGTGTTCACTTATGCTCATCCATTGTCATGAACAGAAGAGATTCTGTTTGGAAACAAGGGCTCAGACAGCATAAGTAAGAGCAACATAACTATCAGATTATGAATCATCAATGCTGACCCGCTGCCTGGAAATGTTGCTTGTGGAGACGCACACCTTCTGTAATTTTTGAACAAAAACAAAGTAAATGACCTGTAAATAAATAAATATGATCTTGTGATGGTGTAAAATAGAAAAGTTTGTGAGAGCACTGAAAAATGGCTTAAAGTTTCCATTTGAAATGAGTGTTCGAGTGTCTGTTGGCAGCCTGAGAGGAATGGCTGGTTAACATCTGTTAGCGCAACATCATTAGCTGTAGATATCACAGTCCTCATGTGGAACCAGCCACAAGATCCAGATGCAGAAACAGTCCAGTCGAGCGGTACGGTTCTTTCGTATCCCAGTTGGTTGAGCATGAAATGTCTGATTTTGTGTTGTTGTTTATTTTTGGTGTTGCAGGGGCAAAACGTCCAGCCCTAGATCCAGATAATATTGGAAGTAGCGTCTTCTTATGGTAGCTGGTTTTAAATGGTTTCTAAGTGGTTGAACCTTCTCCTTTATGGCTGTTAGTTGGTTCAGGCTGGTTTAGGTGGTTGACGGAAAAGAAGTCAGTTTTATAACCATGTTTGGCACCTTGGGACCATTCTACTGGGAAGACCAGCATATATTGTGCTCTGGATACTGTTCTCCAGCATGGGATGATGATGTGCTGGTGTCCAGGCTTTGCTAGTCAACCAGCTTCACAATTATGGCTATAGTTAATTAGTTATGGCTATGCCTGCCAGCTAGACCATTATCAAATCAGGGCTAAAAAGAACTTCATGCAGGTCTAAGCTGGACTTTTCAGTCAGGCTGATCGATCAGGTTCTCCATGTTCCACAAGACAGCTTGAACTGGTCGGCCATCTTGACTTAAATTCATCCCGTCATTCTCAACTGACTGGTTGCCACAACACATAAGACAAAATCATAGTGACTTTTAACTTTCTCTCTCTCTCTTTCTCTCTCCCACTCAATGTCTGTCTATCCATATAATTATCAAACAGCTTCAAGCCTGCCAGACACAAGAGATCTGACCTGCGTCAGAACTTCTGCCGAAACCCAGACAGTGATCCGAGTGGACCCTGGTGCTTCACAGAACTCACAGAAACTCGACATCAGGAATGTGGGCTGCCCCGGTGTTCAGATGGTTAGAGACTGTTTAATCAATACTGCTGTAATGCTGATGAAATCTTGTTTCCGAGCCATGTACAGATGTTATGCGTTTTTATGTCTGCACGTATCTGTAATGTATATGGGATGTGAGAGTACAGTATGTGTTTTTGTGCTTTTATATCTGGTAGATTTGTGGTGTATAATACTTGTCTGTGCATTTGTGTGTGTTTGCAGTGGAGTGTATGAAGTGTAACGGCGAAACATACAGAGGACCGATGGATCACACAGAGAGTGGAAAAGAGTGTCAACGATGGGACTCCCAAAAGCCTCATAAACACACCTACCAGCCTCACAGGTGCACAAACACACATGCATGCAAACGCACAAGAGCAAATATACAGCACTGATTTACAACACTCTGTTCTATGTGTTCCATATGTACAGGCATGTTGGTAAAGGCCTGGATGACAACTACTGCCGTAATCCAAATAACGATGTGCGTCCGTGGTGTTATACGATGGACAGAAATACAAGATGGGAGTACTGCAACATCAGCGTGTGTGGTCTGTTCACATTTCTGCCGTTCTCACTGTAAAAAGTTATTGTTGCATTGTTAATTAAAGGCATAATTGTTCAAGATGTATTGCTCATTGTATCCTGTTGCATGATGTATCTTGTTGTGTAACGCTATGAATTTGTATGATCAGCTCATTAGTCATCGTCCAATAGGAAGCTGCCACCTCATGGTTAGAGTATATATATTAAAATAGGAAGAGAAAGATAAGAAGAAACAAGTGGGAAAAGGGGGAAAGATTATAGAGGAAATTATATTAGCAAAATTATTTGTGTGTTGTGTAATATATTCAGACTGTTTCCAATGTTCAATGATGAAAGATATTATTCCCTCTAATATTATCATTTTTTATTTACATTCTTTTATTTTCTTCAGTTTTGAATTAAAGCTTAATTAAGACCATTAGCTCTATTACTATTGTTTCATTATTCCAGTTAGTTTTAAGGCAGGGCAGGCTCAATCCTGTTTATCACTGCCTGTGGTGGATATCGCTATGAATTTATGTGTGCCTGTATACAAGATATCCACCCTCTCCGATCACACAGATATGTGTGTGTGTGTTTAGTTTAGATATACGTCTACCATAAATCTTGCTGTTCGTGTGTTACTGCATTTCGTCTGTGGCATTTTGTCTTTCTATGATAACATTTTTCAAATTCCTGACATTCTGTCTTGCTCCTCTTTTAGACTCAGATAACGATGTGGAAGTGGAGGTGACCACCTCATGTTTCCAAGGTCAGGGGGAGGGCTACAGGGGTACGGTCAATGTCACCTCTGCAGGTGTGACCTGTCAGCGCTGGGATGCTCTCTTTCCTCATAATCATTCGTACACGCCACACAACTATAAATGCAAGTGAGTAACGTTTCACCTCTGTTGTTTTACTGGAACAGTGTGATCAGAGCTATATTGTGAAAAATGTTTGTGGTGCTTGCCTACATAACATTCCCCACATTAGGTGTTTTGGGTGGTTGCCAGGGTGTTGCTAAGTGTTCTAGGTAGGTTTAAGTGTGTTGCTTTGCAGTTGTTAGGGTGTTCTAGGTGATTTTAGGGCATTGCTATGGTGTTCTAAAAGTTGCTTTACTGGCCAAGTCAAAAGCCCACACAAAAGTCATATTCTGGACCCTGGGTACATCCTGGGCTCCTTCTGCCATTTTATAATTCTTTAGGTAAAAATTACAAGTCTGATTGCTTTGAAAGTAACAACACACCTCTTTTAAACAATCAGATGGATTTATATGTATGTTTAATATACAGTGATTCCTAGCATTACAAAGGGGATGCTTTAAGCAATGCCTTTGAACATAATTCAGGTTAAGGGTTTCAAATTCCTAATATCTTGGAATATCTTGCTAATGCTAAGTGATATTGACCAGCTATCATATGTCATCTTAATTGTGAATGGTGAACTTTTCTGATTGATCCTAAACAGCCCTGACACTCGAAAATACAAAAGTGATATGCATACAAAAATTTAACAGCTGTGTTTTATGTATGCGTGTGTGTCTCACTCAGGGATCTTAGGGAGAACTATTGCAGAAATCCAGATGGCTCTGAAATCCCCTGGTGTTTTACCACAGACCCAAAAATTCGCAAAGCTTTCTGTACCAGTGTCCCCAGATGTGATTCGGGGAGCTCCGACAGCACAGGTGAGCCTGTACATATCAACACAAGCGCGAAATCTCAAACATGAATTGTACTTTGTGGAATTGTAAATATTATTTAGCCACATAATGAAATAAAAATTAATGATGAAAGAGAAGGTAAGATGTTTTGCCATCACAGGCGCCATCACGGATTGCATGTATATATCTGGCACCCAGCTCTAATGTGGTTTTGTTCGGGCTTCCCTCACATTCCCTGTCAAGTGTGTGGCACAAAGCCCCTAAAAGAGAGCAGGAAAGATTCTTCAGCCCAAATCCAGTACTGTGAATCTGTTTCAAACAAATCCAGTACTGTGAATCTGTTAGAACAATCTCTGCTTTTCATGTGTTTTAACTTTGTTTCAAAAGACACATTTCTCAGTAGAGGAGTCCCTTTGAGGTTTCAGGTCAGAGATAGAGGGCAGTCCCTCTCTGGATTCACTCAGACTTCAGTCAAAACTTGGCACAGACAAAAGCTTTTTTCCCTCGTCATGTTTGCCAACCACCAAAATTGTAAAGCAGCCCCTAACGTGAGATTGGCCCTCGCCAACTAATAAAATGCTATTCAAAAATGCTTACTTAATGACAACATAGAAACACTCAGTAAGTCCATAAATAATCTAAACATAGACCTGTGACTAAGTGTGGATTTTACAGAATACTGATGGGGAAAAAAAATTACAAATGAGATCCCTTTAATATCTCAATAAATGCTCCTAGACAATTAGATTAAGTGGCAAGGATCTCAAATGTTTCTTCAGTGAAAAAGAGCCCAGTATTTCTACTTGTGTCTAATGTGGAGCTTCTTGTGGGATCTCAACAATGTCTCAAGCTATGTGTTTGCGTATATATGGGAGTATTTGTGTTTGTAGGTACTATATGTGCTTGGAAACCAAAGGTATGCGTGCTACAATGTTTATGATAGTTTTATGTCTGTTATATCTGTGTCCTAGATTGTTATGAAGACAACGGGGAGAGTTACCGTGGTAATTTGTCAAAAACAAGATCTGGTATTCCTTGTGGATTGTGGTCGGACCACACATTCAGGTACACAGCTGATTTCCATTAAACTGTTTAAAGCTGCTGTTCATATTTTTTCCATATAAAACACTTTCTTTTACCCCACTTTGATGTGCAGATACAACTATACGTATAACATTTGTAGGTTGACTTCCTGAAAGCTATTATCACTGTGACTCTGGCATTTTCAACATTGCTCTGTTTGTGTAGCAACATTGACTCACGTTTGGTCGTTTTGGTCAAACGCTGGTGTTCTCGTGTCCTCATCCCATTAACTCCAATAATCTCTTCTCAGTATGAGCTATATTAGTCATTTGCAGCATGTTTAGACTGCTTTACAATGAAAAGCGTTACATAAATTGAACATTTTTAAAAAATGTTAGTGTTATCATATTCAGCTTGACATTTTGCTTTCTTATCAGTCTGATACCGTTGAAAGCAGCTTTCCTTCCAGAAGCCCTAAACTAGCAGTGAGTTTGTTTTGAAAAGTGATTATTAAGCAGGATTACAACACTGACTAAGATGATGATAGCAAGCAGAAGTGGGAGCTGGGCAGGACATATTCATTACCGACACACTGAGAACACAAAATACCACACACTGTTTCCAGGGAGACAAATGCCCCCATAAAGCAGCTTGCGCAGTCCTGCAGGCCCTCCGCTCAGGCCAAACTGTTAACATCGCTTAATTTACAGGAATTTTAAAAGCCAAAATGGCACAGACAGATGGACATGTTCCAGGAATGACCTCTGACCACAGGAAGTGCTGTCCCCCGCTCTCAAAGAACGGGCAGATCAAAGCCAATCAGCTTCTTCAAATGGCAGCCAGCCAGTGAGTGTGCCTCACGCGGGTCGAAAGGTTGTCTCTGAGAAAACTCAGCGCCGGCTTGTTCACCGGTCACAGGGGACGAGAAATTACCTCTCCTCTACCACTTACTGCTTCCTACACATTTTTCATACCGAATTTTCAAGCCCTCCAATTGTCGGACTGTCTGTCTTACTCTACGATTTATTTTCTTAGTAAGTCAACTCTGTGGAAGTTGCCTGGCGAGCAGTTTCGAGCTGGCTCGTGTAATAATGTCGAAGACAGGAGGTGTAATATGTAGAGCCACAGTGACTGTTCAGAGTTCATACTTTTATTCTTTTATGGGTGCTAGAGGGAAATATGAAAAAAGATTCCTTCTTTGAGAGTCTTTTTGGGATTGTCACTCATTAACATATAAGTCAATGTTTCCATCCATCCTTTCTGGCCTGGCCTGTTCCTCTCAACAGAGTAGCTGATTTCCTGCTTTTTGTGTGTGTGTGTTTGTAGGAGAGACACGCGGTCAGCAAAGGCCAGCGTGAGCTTAGAGTTGAAATTGTGCAGGAACCCTGACCATGATAAGCATGGGCCATGGTGCTTCACCTCCAACTCTTCCATTCCATGGGACTACTGCAGACTGGAACGCTGTGAGTGTTCTTCCTCATGTATGTTTTTCACTTCGTTGCTGGAGAGACCAACCTGGGAAATTCATTTACGTTGGTTTGTGCTGGTTTGGTTCTTGCCTAACTAGTGAACCAGCTTTACTTGGTCATTGCTTTTTAAGTGAGTTAATAGAATTTTTCTCCCAAAATAATAATTTTGTCATCATTTTGTTACCCTTGCGTCATTTCAAACTTTGTAATGCAAAGGGAGATGTTTTGAGGAATGTTCATGCTGCTGTTTTCCATTCAGTGAAAACACAGGGAGCCGGAGCTTAAAGCCTCAAAATGACTTCCCAGCTAACAATTTTAGCTTGTAAAGATTTCCATTAAGTAACAAAAACATTCATTTGAAAGTTATTTAGGAACAATCCAAGTGTTCAGTTTTTAGACGTTGTACTAATGTTACTCTGTTAATTCTGTATCATTTTTAAAACGTTTCACTACTTAAAAAATAGTGTTTTTAATTTATGATATATAACGTAAAAAACATTACTGCAAGAACATTTTAATTTGAACTTTTTAACTGAGAGAACTTTCTTAGCTAACGTTGTTAGCCAACATTCTGATTCACTGTTGGCTGCGTTGAAGGCACCATAAAATGAGTCCATAGAATTCAGGTTCTTCTAAACCCATGCAACGTCTTTGTGTGAGGAACAATTCAAAATATTACTCATTCTTATGAGAACTTTAACTTTTGCTGTTGTTCTCATATGTCATTTTCGTTTCTAACGCAATATTCTAACGTGGCACATAAATGTGTGTAACAGCAGGTTTGGTGATAAAAAGATTTTTAATTTTAAACCTCAAAATCAAATTATATTCACTGTACAAATCAAAATGTTTCAAAGTTTAAAAACAACCAGTTTAAAGCAGCTTTAAATCCTTTTAGACAATGCTACCTTCAGTACTGATTAGTATGTCCGTCAAAAACCATTCAGTATCCTTAAGGGGTGGCAGCTTATTACAAATGATGATTATGTCACAGTTTATGTTGCAGACAGAACCTCTGACCTATACAAAGTTTTCCTGTATCTTAATTGGTAGAGCATGGTACAGGGTTGTGAGTTCAATTCCTAAGGAATGCATGTGTTCATAAAAATGTATTGTCTGCTGGCACTGTGAGATAATTTGGATTAAAGTATAAATTTGTTAATGCACATTGATAAAGAAACTCTTATCATTTGTACATTACAAATTTGTTTGTCTGATAGTCAGTAATGTATGACATAAAGAGAGTTTTGACTTCATACTATATATATTTTATTGCTGTTGTTTGAAGCGAACCAACATTCTGTTATCTTTTGTTTTATTCAGGTAAATCAACATTCTCAGATGACTATCAGACAAGTAAGTTTATATCTAACTTAAAGACTGTAACTGTGTTATTATATAGTCTCATGTAGGCATACTTACAGTCTAAAGCTTAGACTGACCAAGAACTGACTCTTACACAGGAAGTCCCAACTAACTGACATGTAAAGTGATCAATTGCAGCTCGTTTTGTTTGTAAATAAAAATATTAGCATGTTTTGTAAACAATTGTACAGAATAAAATAGCAGAAAATATGTGGAAACTCTAAGCACAGAACATCAAATTAGCGCTTACTGCTACAAAATAGTCCTTTCCTGTTTCTCTATGCATTAGAAGGTACAGAAACAGACTGATTTAACCAGAATGATTTATTCTGGTATATATACTGCATATACATTGTCTTGTTATTGCAAACTAGAGGAGCATCAGCTATTATCTTCTGTTCTGTCTTCTCCTCAGCAGGTGGAGGACCAAAACCTTCTTGTTTCATACACAAAACCACACGGATTGTTGGGGGAATGCGGGTGCAGCGAGCGGAGGATGGCAGTTGGGTGGTCAGCATTCAGAAAAGGTAGACACTTCCTGTTTAAGCTGTATGTGAAGCAAATGTATGGTTTTCACACATTTGTGAGATTATAGGCATCTCTTTGGCGAGATGGAAACTAATTCATTTGACTAATTTTGCACTTAGAAAATTGCTTGGAACATGGCAATTCCTGACCCCCATGGTGTGTTGTGATTGGTTCTCTTCCCACAGGAACAGACACTGGTGTGGTGGCTCTCTAATCAGAGAGGAATGGGTTCTTACTGACCAACAGTGCTTCTCCACCTGGTAATCATTCGGTTCCAACCTCTATAATTACTATTAAATAGCTAACCTCTCAGATGTGTCATTACCACATTTTGAGCACCCTTCTAAAATAGATGGTTCCGGTCCTGGATGCTGATTGGTCAATAGCCGTAGTTTATTCATAATAAAAAAGTGACTACATGGCACCCAACACTGATCATTAGCTTCGATTCTTTTCGTATCTTCCAACGGAAAAATGGCATTTAATGATTATAACTAAAAACTAAAAGCACTTTTTAATAAATATTTGTTGCATGCATGATCCCATATGGCCGCAGCTCTATCGTAGCCTCATGTTCCTGTCTGTCAAAAGATGTTTTCTGTGAGGCGTGCGGATCCGGTGTTTCCGGTTTAAGAGAGCGTAGTGACAGATCCGTTCGGGGCTTTTGACTGATGGCTCTCTGCTTGGACAGTGGTGCATCTGCTGAGCCTCTGCATTTGACTGATATATGTCTGCGGATCTGCTTCAGTGGCTCTTGAGTGAAAACCTGCTGTCTCTGTTTAGTTTGAGGGTGGAAGGGAGGACGAAGGTAGAGAGAGGGGGAGGAAAGGAAAGAAGCACAGGGAGAGAGAGCACGCCTGGGTTTTCGATCATCTTTACATTTACCAGATCCGCTCCCTGGTGGGTTCAGTTATCTTGTGCTTCTCATGAAGATGCAGACCTGGCTGGACTCGGCCTGCAGTGCTAGGACTGACCTCTGTGCCTCGATCACCAGTGCGGATGACTTTAGCAGAAACGCATGTAGAAAGGCTACTCGGCTCCGCCTGTCAGCCGCATTAAATGCGTAGTTTCAGAAGAGTGACTTATCGCTGTTCTGCAACGATACCTCAGATGCACACAGGCCTCTCGTGAACGGCCGGCAGTGACATTTAAGCTTTGTGTTTTGATGGATGCTCTCGCATGTTGCGTATCATGACACTTTTGTGTGTTTCTCAGTGTTCCTGACCTCTCGGAGTACACCGTGCAGGTGGGACTTCTCCATCTCAATGCCTCCACCGGCACGCAGGGTCTCCGGATTGCACATGTGGTCTGCGGGCCAGAGGGATCCAACTTGGCTCTGCTTAAACTTACAACGTAAGTTCATTTATTTTCAAGTTCATCCATCTGCCAGTTTGTCTTTCATTCATTCATTCTTGTGGAAACTCATGATTTGATGTGCAGGCCTGCCCCTCTCTCTGAGCATGTGCGGACAGTACAGCTTCCTGTGGCAGGATGTGCTGTAGCAGAGGGCACATTCTGCCTCATGTATGGCTGGGGAGACACAAAAGGTACTATTCCGTTCTATTCTACTCTATTTAATTCTATTGAATTCTGTTCTGTTCTATTCTATAGTCTGTACTGCTATATTCAGATAACAAATCTGAACATATCTTATGTAATACTATTGCATTGGTGAATTCTTGATTCTGATTGGTTGACAGATGTTTCAAAGTGTTGATCAATTTTCAACAACTGACAGGCTTTAAAGTAGTTCCAGATTTGCTGAGTTCTTGAAATAGTTCTAAAGTTTTAAATTATTAAATTAAAGCCTAAAAAAGTCTTGACTTAAACATGTATTAACCCTCATAATCTGTTCTGTTCTATTCTGTTTAATTTTAACCCACCTCAGTTAAGAATTATTTAAAATTATGTTTATATTTGTTTAAGTTAAATTAGGCGTTTGAGTGTAAATTGTATCTCTACTAATTATGACTGATCATGTGACTCAAGGACATAAATAACCAAATCACTTGAAGTAACTAAACATTCTCAGATCTTGTTTTTCACATGACATTGGATTTGCAAATAAAAAGATACACACTTTTTCGGACCATTACATTTCTATTAAAACTGAAGCTTTGACCTCTTTGTTAGGCACAGGTCATGAGGGCAGTCTGAAGATGGTGGGGCTTCCGATCATAAGTAACAAGAAGTGTTCTCAAAGCCACAAAGGCATTCTGCCCATCACCGAGACCAAAATCTGTGCTGGAGGCAGAAGAGACCAAGGCGTTTGTGAGGTACCATGTAAAACCTTGTTTTTTAGTATTTGCTTCGGGCTTGTTCTGTGTTGTGATTTCTTCTTCATTCATCTATTGCAGAGAGACTACGGTGGCCCGTTGGTGTGCCAGGAACGAGAGAGCAAGGTCATAGTGGGCGTTAGCATCAACGGACGAGGGTGTGCCGTCGCACGTCGCCCCGCTGTGTTCGTCAACGTGGCTTTTTACTCTGAGTGGATCCGCAAAGTCTTTAAATACTATTCAGACACGGAGACAAGTTACTAAACTGTTATATTTTCCACCCGTGTGGTGAATAGAACTCGCAGCACCTGTAGTGGTTGTGCTGTTGCATGTATGTCAACACAAAGAACATGATGCAAGGGACACAAACAATATGGAGGCCAGATTTTTGTTATTTTTCACATTGAATTAAAACCACTGGTACGGAAAAGGTGCAAGACTGGCAGAAGGACTGTGAACGGTCAGACATCAGGTGATCTGACATTGGTTACATTTTGTTATATCAACGAACTGAATGACAACTTCTAAATGCTTCTTAAGGAGTTTGTGGCTGGTGAGTCAGGATCCAGAAATACAAAACAGATGACAAATAAACTGTGTTCATCCATATGAACATATTTGTCTCATATGTGAGCAGATATATTCACAGTGTCGTCCCCTGGAGATACTTGAATATGGCAATAACCTGACGTTATGCAGAGGGCGGAGCTCTGGTTTGTAACTCTGAGGGTTTTCTTTTATATTCAAAACAGTTACTGAGGTGCAGACAGAGTTATAATCTGATTTTTCAGGCACTGTAGCTTGCAGGGATCTCGCTTGAATTCACAGAGCCCAGGAAAATGTTACTGTTTGTCCCCACTCTGACGAATGCCCATTTTATTGAGAAATGTGACATGCTCAATGATTGTTTCCAACATCATTATCTACATAAAACACCATGAATAAGATTTGGAGCAGTAATGCACAGTGGTCAATATACACGCTCAGTTGGGAATTCTGTCCCAGCGACATGCAATTCCCAAACTTCTAGAAGGATTCAATGACATCGTAATGTTTCGCACCTTGCCTTAACTCCAGTTTGGAGCGTACTGTGGCCCCTTTGGGGCTGTGTTTGTGTGTTAGGGAGCTATTTTTAACTGCACTCCAGAGAGTGTGCTGATGTCACTGTGTATGTCCGTAGGTCTTATAGATCTCACATTAAATTACAAGTATCTGAAGTCTTTCTTATGGTGTAATATATATGTCAATTTTTTATGCCGTTTGCAAAGTATTTATTTATAACTTTTGTAGAACATGCCATTTTATCTTCCAGGAGTGTTTATAGTGTTTAATCTGGCCTGTAGATTTGAAACATAACATTTGTAAACAAAACAAATGAATTATATGTTTGACGATAGGAAAATACTGTTCGCTTATGTTCTATAACAGAATGTTCCGACGCAAAGATGGCTCCCTAAAGGTTATACGCTGCACGTGTGTGTGGTTCAAAGTGGAGGGTCTTTTAAGTTCAAATTTAACCAAAGGGTGTAAACATGTATGAACTGCGATAATAAATGTGTTAAGCGGTCAAATACAGCTCTTAACAGGCAGGGTATATTTTTCTAATGATTATGTACTGCATTTTCTATAAGAAAATGTATTATATTGTAAAAATAATGTTATGTATATGAGGTGCCTCTGTTTTGTTACAAATGACTTTTTAGTCAGTTTTACACTTATTTTAACTCAGTGCTGTGGTTTTACTTTACGCTGCTGCCATCATTGGTCTTAATTTTGAATATCTTGGCTGCTGTCATTTCAAACACTATTTTAATAACTTTTTCGTATTTCTATTTAAACATTCATTACATATACCTGAAAATTTCTGAAAACTGTCTTTTTTTGTTTGGTCATCTGTAATGTTTTCATTTACAATTAAAGGAATCATGGCAGGTCATTAATATTTTGAGAGGATTGATGTGTTTGTTACTTATCTGTAACATTTTCACAGGGCTGATATTTCAACTCCATTGAGTGTGAGTGTGGAGGTAGTTTACTTTCAACAGGTTGTGTTCTGGCAACCAATAGCTGATGAACACATCCCCTGTTATGGGCAATAGAAGAGGATGTGTAAGGAAAAAGGGCACACAAACCAGTGATATTCTGTTTCTTCAGAGTGTTTAAATCAGCAGGGGTCAAAGGTCAGAGTTCAAACTGCTGAAAAGCAAACTGGATTTATAAACCTGTTACTGAAGAGTTACTTCAGTCGAATGGGAGCGAACAGTATGGCGAAACAATCATAGCTGCGAGTAATGCTTTTTAAAGATACATTTTTCTCGCATAATGGATTTTCGGTTCCAGTCTATGAAAGATTTTTGTTGTAACGTGAGCTTAAACTAATATACCTGATTCAATTAATCCAATAGCAGTTGATTATTGTTGAATCAGATGTGTTAGTTCAAGGCTGGAACAAATTGCGTTATTTTGGGGTCCCTGAGGAGATGAGCCCTGGATCATACACTATGTGCTTCCACGGTTAGACAGCTGATCGGCTATAGGACTCCAATGTACTGTAAAACCCGGAGGTTTTGTTTTTAATCAAAAGAAATAACACAACACTTCCACTGCGTTTGACAAGCGTTGAAGGAATGCCGTGGTGATGAGAATCATTCGCTGGTCTGTTATGATTCTACCCAACTAATTTTCTGCCTCAGTGGTTTGGTAACTGCACGAAAAGTCTCCCTACTATCCTTTGTTTCTTTAAGAGTGGTATATTTTCTTGATAGATTTTCCTGCTGCATATTTAGGGTGATCATACGCTTCTGATCTTCTCTCACGGTTTATGGGTAGATATTCCTTGATTGAGTTGATGGAGCACATGAGAACAGTAATAATAAACTGTAACATTTCACAAATGAGTAATCCTTGGCTAAATCTTTAGATTTATGACATTTATATTAGAAAAACGTTGACCTCTGCGTGTTTGTCGATGTTGTCCAAACTCCCTGATAGTGTTTTAAGCTTTCTGGTTTGTTTCCAAATGTTGGTTTTGTTCAATTATTATGTAGAAGTATGTGAGTCCTGGTCAAAGCTCTCAGAAGATATTTTTCCATGATGAACATGCATTGACAGAATGGTCTGAGAAGAGGGTGTAAAGTACTTACTTACTTTACCATAATATAACTATAACTTTACTGTAATACTCTGTATTATTTAGGTCAATGTATGTACTAAAGACTAAGCTAAAAGACGAGAAAAGCTAGGGCACTCAGTGTGTACACTATGGGTTGACCAATAGGGCCACTGGGCCCCTCTAAAATGAACATACAAATTAAGTTGGCCACTGGGGCCCCTGACTATTAATTTAAGTTGTCTAATGTTGACTGGTTGCCCAAGAAGCACAATTTTCTTGACTCATTTAGCTAAATGGCCCCTGCTGTGTAACAGGATAAGGGGTCTGATCAGGCTCTGACTCTGTGCGGCTATTTTTATCCCATCATTGTTTTGTTGTTTCATGATTTAATGAATCATTTCTCATCTGGATGAATGAGTCAGACAATCTGTTGGTTTTTAAAACAGCACACCATTTTCTTCCTTATTTATGTGCTTCATGTCCATCACTCAATCATATTTTAAAACATGATTTAGATTATGTTGTACTTACTGTTTATTGAACAAGAAACAAATCTAACAATATCCCAAAAACACAAAGTGTGTTCAATACTAAGTTGCCATTTTTTTCCTTTGCTGCCCTCTACTGTTCACAACATCAATTCTTTAATTTAGCGTTTAGTCTTTGTTCTCAAAATATGGAAGCATTCTGTCCAGTCAGAGCTTGGTGAGAAGCCCACTGGGAGCAGTTAGTCATTAAGATCCTTTCATCTGTGTTCAGCGAAACCAATCGGTATGCAGAGTCCTCATTTCCATGGTGAGATAGTGGCATTAAAGTCTCTGTCTGATTATCCAGTGGAAATGCATTTGTGTTTAAATGGGCCAATGGTAGGGCGATTTGGTCGGTGTGATGGGCCATTGGAAAAGCAGACTGTGTACGATAAGCCATCGTGCTGGTGTTGTTCAAATAGCTGTTCATTGAGATGCCAGAGGCTTGAGTGTCTGACAAAGAAATCAAAGCATTCTTATTTCCCAGAAGCCCTTGTGTGGTCATACCTGTGATAAAGACATAATTTGTCTCTGATTACAGCGCAGTCATTAACAACAACAAGTGGCTGTGATTATGAGGGGTAAGTGGGAACTGAGAAGCTACCGTAAAATATTTTGGAAGTTAAAATGGAAAAGACATCAGAACTCACCTAAGATTAAAGGACTACCTCCTTCTTCTCCCTGCCCTCTCCTCATTCTTGCTCTGCGATTGGAGAACCAAACCTTCAGATGGAAGTTTAGAGACAGCACACGAACTGACAGTCAGTATTAAGTGTGTATGCAAACAACAGAGGCCTAATTCTTATGTTATCAAATAGCATTTGCTCTGAAATTCTCAGTTAGCCCTACAGCATTCACTTGCATTGCATTTAATGTTCTTCAAATAGAGAGCGAGTTGAAGTTTTGGTCGAGAATCACCTTTATAGTTTCCTGTGGAAGATTAGTTTCCTCAGACAGCTTTTCTCTCGTGAGCAGGTCTGGATAGAGCCCACGGATGAACTCTACCGGAGGGAGGAATTAAGAGGTGCTATGTCACACCAGACATGCTTGACACTGTAAAATGATCTAAAAGGACTGTAGATTTTCGAGCTTTAGCAGAGTAAATGTGTGTTTCAGTGATAATCACCTTTTTCCAACCTCTCACACTGATCTGGACTGAAAGCAGTTCGGCCGCAATTTGAGGTGCCTAGCTGGTTTGCGTGCGATTGTTGCTGATTCGGCTGGTCCATTATATCTAAACTCCTTCTCTGCTCATTCGTTTGTTCACACACTCCCTCATCTAAGGTGACACATGGAGAGGGGGTGGAGTTTTGAAGGTATTCATTATAGCATCAAGACTTTCCCTTAATACAGTGCCTTGCAAAAGTATTTATACCCCTTGAACTTTTTTGCATTTTGTCACATTACAACCACAAACTTAAATGTTTTTTATTTAGATTTTATGTAATAGACCAACACAAAGTAGCACATAATTGTGGAGTGGAACGGAAATGATACATGGTTTTCAAACTTTTAAGCAAATAAAAATCTGAAAAGTGTTGTGTGCATTTGTATTCAGCCCCCCTGCGTCAATACTTTGTAGAGCCAGCTTTTGCTGCAATTACAGCTGCAAGTCTTTTGGGGTATGTTTCTACCAGCTTTGCGCATCTAGAGACTGAAATTTTTGCCCATTCTTCTTTGCAAAATAGCTTAAGCTCAGCCAAATTTCATGGGGAGCTTCTGTGAACAGCAATTTTCAAGTCTTGCCACAGATGCTCAATGGGATTTAGGTCTAGACTTTGACTGGGCCATTCTAACACATGAATATTCTTTGGTCCAAACCATTCCATTGTAGCTCTGGCTGTATGTTTAGGGTCATTGTCTTG
>JAZGTJ010008789.1:0-20426 GCA_036877575.1 Botia almorhae | reverse complement strand
CAGCTTATTTATTAGAATCGTCAACAACAATCACAATGGTCAAAGGTGGCAGGCAGCAAACAATCGATAACGTTAATCAGGCAAGGGTCAGGGCAGTCAGCAAACAATCATAAATGAGAAACAGGCAAAATATCAAGGCAGGCAGAAAACGATCACAAACCAGTAAACAATCCAAAGTAGGGCAGGTGGCAAAAAATCAGAATCCGTTAAACAATCCAGGTCAAAACACAGCAGAACAATAAAGCTATAAACACTCGGAATTGGTAACACAGGGCAAATAAGACTTCGCAAAGATGAATGGCTTCAGTCCGGTTTATATATGTTGGTGGTAATGAGGTGTGGAACAGGAAGTGATCAGCTATGCAGGGGTGGTTTGTGGGAAGTGTAGTTCTTAAAGAGGTGGTTAGTATTCCAGAGATGGCTCCCTCTGCTGTCACGGTGGAGAGGGTCCTGGAGCCTTTACTGTAACAGTAACAATATAATTTAGTATAATGGATTTAACATAATTACATTATGTAGTGAAAGTCATTTTTAAAGGTTAGATCAGGTAGAAATATGTCCCTAAGGTAACAGTTGCCTGTTACCATGGTAAGTCCTTGTGTAGGTTTTTAAACAGATATGTGACAATTTACTGGTAATGCTCTTCTTTAAATGTTAATGCTCTGAATGTTGCATTAATTAAACAAGTCATTGGAACAACACAAACATGTCTTACTGTTGTCTAAAAATATCAGATCTTTGCTTGGAGCTTTGGGATGATGGCAGCAGACCCATAAACTATTGTCAGGTTTCAGGGTAAGGATGGTGATCCTGGATTATTTTTGGTTCTCTGCAGTGAAATGAGATGTGGCAGATATTCTAGATCAGCACTTTTACTTTAAAACACTTTATGCAAATGAGTCCAGGGTAGATAGAATTAAATTTTCCCTGTTTCCTTCATCATCCAATTTTCTAGCTCAGAAAAGGTCCCTTAACTGGGAAACAAAAATTAACTGAAAACATTTCTATCAGGAGCTTTTTGCAGCTGTACTTTCACATTGGGAGACAATCTCAATAAGGAATATTGATGATTCACCGCATTTTTTGTGAGGTTTTTGCTTCATAGTCTCCCTCCATTATTCATTTGCTGCCTGTTTTTAATCTCCAGTGAGCTGACTCAGAATTCATTTTTCCAATTGGAGTGTGTTCCCCCTGTCTGCACTTATCCATAGCATTGATTAAGTAGGCCCTGGTGGAAAGGAAATTATGTTTGGATTGTATTTTAACACTTTTTTACATTGTATTTTCACTAATTTACCCTGTATGTTTTGCCCAGTCCAAGTGGGATTATGGTTTGTCTCAATGTTTCGTGGTTCTCTGTGGTTTCTCATAGAAGTCTTTATGTTTAAATTCAATTTACCAGAGTTTTTAGCAAATTGAGATTTGTACAAACTCCAATATGTGGCAACGCGTCTGAAGTTAACAGACACTGTGGAATAAATCATAAAAATGTACTTTAAAGCAATTACTAAAATGGAAGCAACTGAATCTCTGTTGACATTTAAAAGCGGTTTCATGCTTATTGAGACTATTGGATTTCATGTGGCACAATGCCAATTGCTTAATATTTGATATATTTGATTTTGTTGTTCCCGTTGATTAAACCATTCTCTGTAGACTGGGCAATAACAACATTATAAATGAACCAACCAATATCTTTCTGAACTAATAATTGTCCTTAAGACTGATTAGTTTTCATTCTGTATTGAGACTATAACATGCCAAGTCTCTGCTCACAGCTTTAGCTCACATAATGCCCTTTTCCTGCAGTGGTGATTTTTTCCTGTGAAGAAATTCTCTCTTCATTACATTCTTGATGTTCACATTTGCCTTTTTTATTTCAATATCACAAATGTGATTTTTACAGGAGATTCCATTATAACTAAATCCTCCAGCACCGGTAAAGGCTGTAAGTCCCAATACTGAACGGGTAATACTAACATCACAGTTGTACTAAAATATGCGCTATTGTTCATGTTCTGCCTTCTTTCTGGGTAAAACCATTCTATTTGCTGTTCATTCATTGTGAGGCTGCATTGTTTTCAAATTAACAAAAGCTAATATCAGTACTAAAGCAAATCTGTGTTCCCCCCATCCTTGAATCTATTGTAGCTTTGCTTTTCCCAGTCTCCTCAAAGGCACCATCATAGTTCTCAATCAATTAAAGCTGTAGCTCAAACACTTAGCAGGTCTGGCATCACTTCAGTGTGTGTCTTTCGGGAGTGGGTTCAGATAACAGATAATGAAAACCATCTTACTGGGGGGTTGGGCACAGAAATATTTACTAAGGCTGCTCGATATGAGTGTCATACCAACAGACTCCCACAGCCTATCCAGGGAAATAAAGGCCAGCTTCACCACACAGACTCAAATAGAAACACAACCTGACATATGATATTTGAACCCTTTTTACATGCAAAAACAAACCATGTAATTGGCTTCATGACTTCCATGTGCATTTTTAAACTCTAGTCCTCTGGAATTCTCCTTCAATTTGCCTGTAATTGTTTATGTGTAAATTCTTAAGGGTCGTTCAAGAAATTGTTTTCCTAAAAAATAGACTGACATCCATTTTGGAGTTGCCAACAGACTTTGAAAAGACCTACATCTGGACAAAACTCTTTAAAAACATTGAAATCTGCTTTCAAAAGAAATGAGGGTTCTCTACACCCATTTTGAGTCCTGTCAGATTGTGTCCACTTTGAACATAATACCTGTAGTTGAGTCATTATATGCTAATTTACGTTTGAGTAAATATTACTAGGTCACCATTTTCCCTTGGGCCAGCAGTTTGCGTTAATGAATTATGTGTCACACACTTGGCTGCATGGCCACATCTCGTTCCATTAAGCCTAATATTAATCCACAGAATGGCTACAGCCCAAATGGAAGCCCTTGTTTTTAGTGCCAGAGGCCGATTCAAAGGCAATGCCAGGTCTCAGAGACAAGCATAATAAATAGCCTTTGAAAGAGCATCGTAAAAATCACTTATACTCATTTTGCGGTGGGCCGAGGTATGCTAGAGGGCAGTCTGCAAACATTTGGTCAGCAAGAAAATTGCTCAAATCTCTATGTAATACTCAATTTGAAACAATCAATTAATGGTCAGTCTAGAGAGTATGCAGGAAGCATTCCACCCACATGTTGCACATTGCTAAGGTTGTTGTCCATTGGAGAGGGATGCATGCTGCCTCTTGCTTCAGCATGTTTGTTCAGAACTAGAAGAACCCATCAGAATGGGATGAAATGTGAGCTCTTATTTCAGCTGTTTCTCATAGACAAATGGAGATCTCACATGTAATCTCACATGTGAGCTCACATCGTGTCTCCACTTTGTGGAGAGATCTTAACCATGTCTCACACTGTGCTCCTTGTTACTGTGTCTGCAATCAAAAGTGATAGAAGGTGAACGCATTCATTTGTTATTATTTGCATTCTTTCAAAACCGAATTGTCTGTGCTATGCTACCCACATCCATTTCTTACTCTCATTGTATGGGAACAATTGTCTCATTTGTTTTCATCTTTTACTTAAACTGGTTAGGGGGACACAATGTTGTCAGAAAAAAAATGCAAAACAAACCCATTGACTGCTTTTGAAATTTTAGCCGTTTTTTTATTTTATTTTAACACTTTTTAACACAGATTTATTTAATGATACACAACGTGTTAAACAAATGTCAACAATCAATTCATTTTATAACCAACGTTAATGGCCTTAACAAATCACAAGCTGTCAACCAGCATATTAAATAGAACAAGTGAAAGATTATATTTATGGTTCCAAACCTAAAATCTAGATGGCAAAATAAAGCGAGATGTTGTTTACGATATTCAACTTTTTATTTAATTATTTAACAGGGCAATGTTGAAATAATTCAGGCAGTAGGCTGTGTTTAGAAACTTTAATAAAATCTTGTGCAAGGTAGACATCTAGTGGTACTCCATCAAGTGTTAAACTAGGTTGACTTGTGTTTAAGGTAAAATGAGGTAAGTCAGTGTATTAAATACCCCGCCGTATATGTTTGATAAAACATACTGCATGAGCAAAAACATGCACAATAAGAACTGAAGCAACAGAAATTGGCTTAATAAAAGTAAAGCTAAATTAAATTTTTATTATAAATAAAATTGCTCAATTGCATCTATAATTGCACGTCTGAACGCAAGCTTAAGTTGTTTTTCAATTGCGCGGAAAAACATAATAACAACGGCAGACGTTTTAATACTTAACACTGTGGAAATGACACGAGTTGCCTTTATTTATAGAGCTTTAAAGGAAAGCTGTTCCCTTCCGCTCTAGCAGAACAAACAGCACGTTCATGAGCAGGAGTCAGTCAGCAGTACAATATCTCTGGAGAATTAACTTCTGGTTCCCTCTGAATGTCACATTTGTTCAGAAGCGCCTCATACAATGAGGATTATAATATGGACCATTCCGGCCGCTTTTTTCTTTAACGTTATTTTTGCGCAACGACATCAAAGGTATGTGAAAATATAAATCATTAAATATCTACAAACATATTCTCAAAAGTTAATATAACTTATAACGTAAATCGTCACAATAACGTAAATCGTTTAAAGCTAAGATTATATAGTTTTTAAGAAGTTGCAGTGAATATACTACACTAACTAATGATTTGCATACACTGTAAAAGTTGGTGGTATTTTACTTACATAATGTCGTTTACGTTATTGTATGATAGTGTAATTAATTGTATTAGCTATTAACTTAAGCACGAAACATTTGCAAGTCTTTTCGAATACGAAACTTACTGCGCTTTTTTCCTTTCTGTGCTCCGGTAGACCCGTGTTTACATGTGGTGGAAACTTTAGTGGAGACACGGGACTGATTGGGAGTCAGGGGTATCCTGGTGTCTACCCACCTAACAGCAAATGTGTGTGGAGAATTACAGTAAGGCGCAGACGTGTGGGAGATAACGGCCTTTAATACCTTCTGTGCAAAAATCTAATACTTAAGTCTAAATATGATTTTTGTAGTTTGCAAAAAGGAAAACTCTTCTTAGTTGTTCTAAGAAGTTTTGAAGTTAAGACATTGCCATGTGATTGCTGCTGTTCTGGGTGGTTTCTTAGTAAAAAAAAGTAATTAACAACAATACATATAATCATACATTTCTGTAGCTTAGACATGTGGGATGGGTTAGTAAGCCCTTTAGCCAACACCACTAATGAATTATAAATATCTTTTTAATTTCCAGTTGTGACCTCTAACATGCTTGGAGACAAATATAATTCCACTGTCTTTAACAATTTAAACAACTCAGCAATCTCCTCATGTGTATATCATGCTAATAAGTATTTCATTGTTCACTCTCCTGAATCAATTAACCATCTTTAGGTCCCTCAGGGGAGGGTGGTCTCCCTTTTCTTTCGAGTCCTGGACCTTGAGAGTGATCATCTTTGCAGATATGATTTTGTTGACATATATGATGGCCACATCAACGGTCAGCGCCTTGGCCGCTTCTGCGGAACCTCTAGACCCGGAGCACTGGTCACCAATAGAAACAAGATGCAAGTGGTCATGGTGTCGGATGCCAACACAGCTGGGAGTGGTTTCCTAGCAGTATTCTCAGCGATTCTCCCAAATGAAAGTGGTAACAAGACTTTACCAAATCATTACTGTCCCAATATAGAAAGTAGCCCTTCCCTGTGATATTTACAGAAAGTTCAGTTTAACAGTAATCTGTTTTGCTCATCAGGCCATTTGAATCCATTCTTGTTTAAAATAGGTCTGTTTATGGCATTTCACATGTTAGGAAATAGAGGTTAAGAAATAGTCAGATGTGGTTAGGACCCTGTTATCTATTAGATATTTATGTATTACAATATTTCAAAAAGTCTTTGAGTGCAGTGCTATGAACTGTGTATCATTTTCATGACATCATAGTAATGTCTAATGGTTGTTCATGGCAGGTGACCGGTACTGTGGGGGTCTTTTGGACAAACCCAATGGGACAATAAAAACCCCTAACTGGCCAGATAGAGACTACCCTGCAGGGGTAACATGTTTCTGGCATATTGTTGCCCCTCAAGACCAGGTGAGTCTTTGTCTTTCAAAGCATGTTTTATATTGACAAGATTCATGTATCATTGGACCTTCACAGCAATGGATCTCAAGCTTTTTGACTTTAAGGTCCCCGACTCACAGTTTCACCCATTTCTTGAGCTTGGCATAAATAAAAAGATTCACTTTTGTTATAAAAATAACCAAAACACTAAGAAATGGCCCTCTGGTTGAAAAACAGTACTCTACAGGATATTCAACTAGAACAAATAGAAAATTTAGTTTTGTTAGTCAGGAATTAACTGGGTTAAAAATGTTACATAATAAAGCCAGGTGATTGGAAAGGAGGGTATGTAAACTAAGGCTTGGTGATGTCAATCAGAAAGGAAAGTAATTATAGAGAAAGAGCAAATTATTACGTTTTGATGAAAGATTATGAAGACAAATCTTATGTTTTTCAAACAACATGTACTTATTCATGTTTCAAGTTTTTGATATTATATTGATTTTAATTTGATCTGGAGCTAAACTTGAATCAAGTTTACTGCATACTGCATATATTAATATCTCAGATCATTGAGCTGAAGTTTGAGAAGTTTGATGTGGAGAGAGATAACTACTGCCGTTATGACCATGTGGCCATTTTTAATGGGGGAGAAATGAATGAGTCACAGAAGATCGGCAAGTTCTGCGGAGACAGTCCACCTGTGTAAGACCCTCAGTTCATCAGCATGCTCCAATATACCATTCACTACCTGCTCGCTGTTTATACATATATTTTAATACAGAAGCTTATTTGAGTGTGCAACAGGTGTAAATTGTAGGCATGCTGTTAATAATAGGCAGACACTATGACTATATGATCAGGGCCATTAAACATTATTTTATTATTTAATTTATTACTTTACATCTTTGAACTCAGAAATTATTATAATTACTGGCAATGGCAATGGACATAGAGCCATGTACAGTTTTGTTGTTGATGAGAATGAAATATTTATCACTTTTTGTTCCTGTGAAATGGAAAGTATATTATGCTTAAACAACACTTGTTTAAAGTAAAATGGCATATTAAGAAAAAAAAAAATTACTTACCGTAAGTGCTGAAGCTGCTACCATTTTAAATCTTCATACATGATGTCACAAGGGTCAAGTTGAAACTTTTTAAAGAGCTGAACTTGTAATTCAACAGAAACAACAAAATTTAACAGAAAGATTTACAGTTCAACAAAGATGTTTATGCTTTTGTGTATGTTTATGCAACATAGTGGTGGCTTTTACACAGGTAAGCAACACTTTTTAGATAATGTAACTTTTAAAGCCTTTTAAATATATATAAGCTTATGTAAGCTTTAATAATATTTTTTATTTTTAATGTGACTTCTCTTTCAGCCCAATTAATTCTGATGGAAATCATCTCCTGGTCATGTTCATATCTGACCTGAGTCTGACTGCGGATGGATTTATTGGTCATTACCGGTTTAAATTTCAGAGTCTGAGCACGGTCAGTGCCCCTCCCACTCACTCAAGCACCACTTCACCCACCACACCACCCATAGGTGAGTCCACAGGCCACAAACCAGAAGGCTTCATTTGAAAAGAGAAACACAAGTAGCAGCACAGTGTTAAACTGATGTATATTATGGGAACAACCATATGTAGGTAATGGCATTGGAATGTACTGAAGATTTATTATGTTTGGTTCATATGGAAGGCATTATGCTGGTCACATGGGGTGACTAATGCAGTCCCATTCCCTAGCTAAAGCGCTTTAACAGAAATAAATGTGTATTACTTGTGGTCAGCATTATACTGTGCATTATTATATGGATGCTTTTTAGTCAATCATCACCTTTTTCAATGCAATAATACCAATCCCTGTGCTTTTGTTTCATGAAAGCTCTTACATATTCTGAAGATCTTTGCAAGCAGAAATGTAAAAGGGCTGGAACAATTGAAAGCCATTACTGCTCTAGTAACTTTGGTAAGTGGGAGCTGTTTTGATTCAAATGTGTTTTTGCTTTCTGCAAAGCCAAATAACAGCAGGAATTGAAGAAATTTCCTCATCTTTGGTACTTTCGTTCCTGGGAATAAGCACTTAGCACATTCAAACCTTTTACAAAAGCATTAAACAAATGACTTTAGTCTAGCAAGGAAGTCTCTGATTGGTAATGACAAAGTCTGTGTGTAAATCTTTACTATTGACAGTGATGACAAATACAAATAATGAATGAAAAATACAGATGCCTTTTTAATAACTATTAAATTGTTCAAGTTTACATTCCTGTGCGTAATTTATCAGTGCACTGTCAGACATAATGTTAACCAACAGCCAAATAGCTATATAAACATTGCTTTTAGTTTGCTGTTGTACTGCAGCATTTCTTTAATTTGGCCAACAGTAATGTAGTGTAATGGTGATGTAATAAAGATTATAGCAATAATTAGAAATAATGATTTGAGAAAAAGAAGCATTATCATTAAAATGCTTCAAGATGCACTTGATCTTAATGTCATAGCCAAAAAAACCTTACAAAAACTCAGGATCCATTATGGTATAGAATGCCCACTGCAAATCTCTACAACTAAATCCCACCTTGCCGAATGTGTTTTCATTTGAATATACAGTCTATGAAAACATATTCATCAGAATTTCATGATGTGGAAATTATGTAGAAAAGTCATTTAATCAACAACAAACCTAAAATGTAATTAAAGTCACAGCAATGATGCACTTTGCTGGTTTTAAAAGTTAACTAAACCTCACAGCTGCAGTCTGTATCTTAATAATAATGCTTATAGATAGAAAATGTGTTCAGGCTGATACTAAGACTCAGCTCGTTTTTAATTGCGGTGGCAGTAAAAGTGCTGAGCAAAGTAAAAACAGCAGCGTGCGGGGCAAAACTATACATGCTTTATACATTACCATTCAAACACATTAGAGGCATTTGTTTAGAGGAGAAACCATTATTCAGTGAATAAGTCTGTTTTTCCACAGTGATTACTGCCACCCTTATCTCAGCGGCCATGAGGGACCAGAGCATCCTCACCACTTTCTCCATCATGCATCTTTATAAGGAAGGAAGTTTAGCCATCCAACAGGTTGGGAAAACCATGAGTACCAAAGTTATGGTCCTCTGTAAAAAATGCCCTCTGGTCAGAAGAGGCAAGTGTCTTTATATTAACCTTGATGTCAATTCTTGATCAAAAATGACCTTAATGTATTAATCAAAATTACTACATCCTCTGTTAGCACCTGTATTAAGCAGAATGTTATAACTGATTTAGTTGATTTTGGTAGGAGATAGTCTGCACATTTAAAACTCCACCAAGATTTGGCTCCTTTTGCGCTGTTTAGATATTTGGGGCAGGATAGGCTGTATTTAGTGTCACGATGTGTAACTTAATGCTCGCTTGGGAGAGGGTCTCTGGTGGCTTCCTCCAGTCATGGACAGCTAGAATAATAATTTTCTTCAACCACATGGATGGTATGTGACTTTACTGTGCCACGCTTTAACCTCACTTAGTGTTGAAATACCACTGCCTGGAGGCAGCTATTTTGTTTGGAGGGAAATTTCTAGAAATGTGCCATAGAAGAATTTGTATGAGTTGGAAATGCAGAAAACATGCAAAGACATTTTGGCAGTGCAAGGGAACTGTGATTTGCTATGGAATGTTTGTGTTGTTATAATAACAAAAAACAAGGGTTTTGAAGTAACACTTTTTGAATTTGTTTTAAAATTGTTTTTAAAAAACAAATGAACATAAAGAACATATATAATCAGTGTAATATAATCAGTAAGCAATATGCATCAAAGAGTTAATTTGTGGTTTATTGTATCTTTCTTCTGCTTTATGTACTTTCTTAAACAGTATATACAATATATAAAAACATTTTTTGCAGTTTGTAACAGTGTGTATTTTCTGCTGGATTTTGTTCTTCAGGGCTGAACTATATTGTCATGGGACAGACAGATGATCAGGGACATGGTGTCGTTTCCCCCCATAACTTTGTGATGGCTTTCAAAACCAAGAAGCAAAGAGATCTGGCAGTGCTGAAGAATATACACTGCTGAAGTTCACAGGGAACCTCTGAACCCAACAGTTCTCTGTGTCTGGATACGTCAAAAACTATATATTTCAATCTGCACTTTGGCATGGTGGAGTTAGGATTTATGGTGTTTTTTAGGAAGGTATGTGTGACTGAGGGGTTACTTCCCTTACAACTGTGTTTCAAATACTTTGATTTAGATTATTGACCTTAGACGTGTGAAAAAACTTTTGCATTTAAATTCAACTATTGGCAGTATAAGGCTTCCAAGCACATCCACTCAACCTTTGCCCAAACTGCATATTAGGTTAAGACAGCATTCATTGTTTAAGTATTTAAGAGTAGTCTGAGGTCTTGACATTTTTGACAAGCTCAGTCATAAGCCCATTTAAAAATTATTTACAAAATATTGATTACAAAAATCAATATTTAGATTTGAAGTGAAGCTCGAACTTAAAACCTTGGTGTGTCTTTGTAAATTCTGCTGTATAAAAATACTGTACAGTTCTGGCTGATTGCACCACTGAGGTCTGATATAATGTCTTCCGCATTAAATCCCTTTGGAAACAATATTACTTTGAACTTTTAAATGTCTAATTTTTTCTGTAAAGGACAAATATTGTTTCTGTTATTTTTGGGCATTGGAGAGGGAATTCTGACTTTTAAAGATTCTCCTGCGTTTTAAATATCCGTCTACATGACTACATGCTCTTAGCAAAGTCAGATTTGGATGTTAAACATTTGTCCACAAGATATTCTTTCCTGCTGTTGCGGAGCATAGAAGAAACAGCGAATGAAACACAAGCATTTACTACACCACAAACTCTGTCATTTGCAGTAGCTGGTGGGTGGTGACATTTACGTAACAAGAGATGTGGACATGCTGACCTTTGAATCTGACATTTATCTAATATATCTAGGGTTGTGATGAGTGAACTAGGATTGAAGATGACAAAATGAAATGGTGTCAAAATGAAGTGCAGAGTAACATATATGTAACCCGAAGTTCCTGGGTCATTCCTGTTACCTCATGAAATACCTTTTAGCTGTTAGACAAATGTAAAACATATTTGTATAAAAGGGTACAGAATACCAGACTGTCAGAAATACGCTCTGGTCAAGCTCATACACTTTAAACATTATTAATTATATTGGCATTATTAATTATAGCTGCTGCTGAGGTCCTAGTGCTCAGAATGGCAAGTAGAAAATATTTTACAAGTAAAGGCCAAAAGTCAAACAAACAATAGTTTAAAAGGCTTTTTCATACTTTTTCTACCAATGACACAAACTTTGTTTCAAATCCCAGGGTATACAATAACCGATCAAATATATACCTGAATGCAATGCTGCTTTTGATAGACATGTCTGCCAAATATAGTCACACAATGGCCAGAAAATTAACAGGATAAAAAAAAAGTAAAGGATTTGAAATAACAATGCTTTCCGTTAGCTCAGTGGTTAGAGCATGGTGTTTACAACACCAAGGTCATGGGTTTGATCCCGGGGATTGCAAATACTCAAAAACAATGTATAGTATAATGCAATGTAAGTTGCTTTGGATAAAAGCGTCTGCCAAATGTATAAATGTAAATGTAATCTTACATCAGAATATTAGCCAAAAGCTTTTTGTTGACCATGTTTTGACATGATTGAACTGATACAACTAGACAATGTAAAAGTGACATGCTTGTCCGGCATTAAAACTGTTGAAACTGGCCAGCACTAATATTATTTAGAACAATTTTCTGTTAGTATTACAGTATCTACAATATGTAATGCAGTAGTTGGAACAAGACATATTGTTAAGTGAATCATAGATACCAAGATTCACTGTGCTCTGAGAACGATAAGGACAGATCCTGAGCAGTGAATCTTCTCTTGCGTTAAACTGAGCACAGCTGTATGTGATGGTATGGTTATCACAGAGAAAGCTCACAATCACAGCAAGAATCTCCATCCAGAGGAGAGCTGGGCAGACTCACTACAATGGAAGAGCTGAATATAAATAGGAGACCAAGCCCAGAAAAAAATGCTTGTTTTTCATAAATACATTTCTTGCCACTATTAAATGATGTGGGTGCTGATTAAATTATTACTTTTCTCAATTTGGAAAGCCAAAATGGCTTGGAAATATTAACATTTTGGCATTTCCCCTGCTTACATTTCACTGTATAACATCCTCTTCTGCATTATTGTGTGCTCCCTGGATGAACAAATATTGTTTAGACTGACATCCAAAACTAAAAGAACACATCATCAGTTTGACTGTAAGCCAAAGCAGGTCACCAGCTGCATCTAAGCCTGATTAAATAACAAAATTTAATTGGCTCAAATATTTCTTGTGGGCACCTTTATTTATGCAATGCAAAAATATCCTATTTACAAAAAACTTTACAAATATCCTATTTACAAAAAACTATTTACAATCTGGCTCCAATTTATAGAATCATTTTAATGAGTCAACACAAATTAAAAACATTTACAAGTATTCACAGTTATTAAGGCAATAAAAAAACGTCTTTAAATAATCTCACGTCTCCATGCACTATCTCAGCCAGCAGAAATGAAACGATTAGTGCAATCATTTGTGCTACTGAAAGAATACGAAAATTATTGGAATAAGTAAATTTGTTGAAGACGAAGGCCTGAGGAAATATTGAAAGGACAGAAAATGAGTTTGGAAAGCGCAAAGAGGGAGTCGAGTGATGCCGATGGAAAGTTCAGGGAAGAAAATGTAAACAAGAGCATTGTGCTTTTCGATGTCCTTCAAGGAAGGTCAGCTGTCCACTTTGTTCAAACTTTTTCTCATAAGGCACACAAATACTGTCATCACCATCTTGGGTTTGACCTCCACAAGGTCAATGGGCGGGGCGTACACCTTAGCTCCTATTTTCTGCGCCACAGAGATGGCATATCTGCGAGTGGGAGACACAGATATGGAGAAGGTTGCCGGTGGCGAGACAAAAGGCATTTTGGTGTCAGATGTTTATCAGGATAATTTATGAGGAGAGGTGGGGAAACTTACTTTGCATTGCTTAGCTTGTCCTCTGTTGTCATGTCTCCAATTTTCACCATCTCGTATTTGATGATTTTGGACACAATGATGTCAATTAGATCGATCAGTGTCAAGCTGGTGCCGATCGATTTGTCCTGAAATGATACATTTTACAATGCTTGAGAGGAAATGTAAAGGGTTTTCAATCTTTTCAGGTCAAAACCACTGAGAGTTGAATTTTAAGCCTGGTCTATAATGACGTGCAGTATTATGCTGTATTATGCTGTATGCTGTATTCATATCATAACTGAATGTTACATATTGTGTTATACAAATACAAATGAAGTACCTTCTCATTAGTTACCAGACTAGTGCTAGAGTGTGCATGGGACTTCCCTTATTGATATTCTTTCCTACGATTCCTACCAAGGAAAACTTTGCCAGTTCAACTGCATAATTACAATTCTCGAGCTACAAAACAAACATATGTGAGTCAAATTAACATTACATGTATAATTTAACCTGACAACAGCAGCTCTTTATACGTAAATATTATTTTTGACAAATACCATGCACATTTTAAATTCCGATCTGAGCTAGCTTGTGCCCTGAGGCAACTCTGCGTGAATCATTTCAGTGGGGTTAAAAATTCAACATGTTTCAGTGCAGAGATATATAATTTGCTGTCAGAAACAAATGTATGATTATATTACTATATTTGATAACTACATGTACTTAATATGGGTCAGGGTATGGTTCAGGGTTGGTACCTAGTAATTACACAATTACACAGTAAGTACATACAACAGGGGTGTAAAATAAAGTGCTACTATTCAAGCTACTATTCATTCATTATTATTAGGCTATATTTAATCAGTATGTGTCTTTGGGAAACAAATCCATGACCTTTGCACTGCAAACACAATACTCTAGCAGTTAAGCTACAGGAACACTTTATAAATTATATGAAAAGCCTAGTGTGTACGAACCTTCTTTATATTGGAGCCCAGTATGGAATGGGGGTTTGTTGACTTTAAAGTTCACTGGTGCCTGGATCCTCTCATATAACTAGAGAACGATCAGACCATCATGCAGATCACTGGAGAGGAACATGTTCATGATGATGATGGTAATCTTCTTAAATATTGTGTTCATGTCAAGACTTTAAATCAAGAGATATGTGTTCATTGCTGCAGTCCACTACTGCTGTGCTGGCAAGTTTAATGATGGGCACAACAAATCACAAACTGCAACACTGTGTCAGATCGGTGGCCTTTCAGTTAGCATACATGCTGTGATAGGCCAGGCCAGACTTTTCTCCAATCTGAGATTTCAAACAATGTTTTAACCTTGCCATAAATATAATGAACTAAAATGTTTTTGTAGAAACTGAACTGTTTCTATATTTACTGAATAAAGAGCCATCCTCAATTTAAGATGTTTTGTGTGGTTGGTAGTTCATTGCCAGGGTGTTGCTAAGTTGTTGTGGCTGGTTGCTTTCCAGCCCAAGTCTTATGATAGTATGGGATTTTAGCCCTTTTATTACTCCACCATGAGAAAATATTAAAAGTAATAGCACATTGTACCTTAATTCATCACATTGTTTAAGGTATAATTCATAATTTAAATGTATAATGAAGTGTTATATTTTGATTGCTTAATTTTACACATTCAACACAAATGGTATTTATTTCAGAAAGGTATTTCTATCACCACAGAAATACTAGGCATTTTCCCACAAACTGCCTGCATTTCCATCATGAACCCCAAAGGGTTTGCAAATTCCCTGTCGGGAAACTATGCAAAGATAAGGCTGTCTGCCTACTATCCATAAATGTCACATAAAAATGTATTTTTTTCATACAAACAAAGCCCTTGCAGTATATGTTCTGATGACTGCACTGTTATGATTTATATATCTGTACTGTTTTCAGTTTCTGATTCCAGGGCTAACATTTGTGTTCCTGATCTTTCAACAATGCTACAGTATAAAATCATACCAGATGCGAGTCAAACAAATGACTACGCTACCTGTACAAGTGATTGACGTATAGAGTTACACCCAGTAAATTCATCCAGTTTCTGAATGTTCTGTCTTCTCTTGTTTCCCCAGCAGAACGAAACAGAGATCATTTATTACTCATACTTCATTCAACATCATATGCACATTGTTTTTTATGGAATTTGTTAGTAGATAGCACAACAGACCTTTATATAATATAAACAGTATTTATATGATATATAATATAGACATAATAATATAATTAATATAATATATATAAAAAATAAAATAATATATTTCTATTATTTAACCACATAAAAGTATGAAGATTAAAAGTTAATAAATAATATCTAAAAAGCTTTCTGGCTAATGCACTTATTTGTAAAGTCAAAATCGAGTCAGATTGGAGCAGGCAAATGAAATATTCTGATTAACAGGACTGAAGAGACAAAGGGAAAGTGAGAGTGATGTGAACCCAATCATGCTAAATTATTGATGTGACATGACATATTCACATATATTATTCTGCGTCAGCCCATTCTGGTCACTGTAAACACTACAGCGGCAACGAAAAACATGTTTGCAAATAGTCTTCATGTGAACCATTCAGTAAGTTATAAGGAATGTGTCATGAATACTTAAATTGACTTAGTTTCCCATAATTAACAGCTAAATCTGGTTTATAATCTAGACAGGAAGTTAACCCAGATGTTGCCCAAAGATAATCCAGCATAATTCATCACAGGCAGTTAACAAAACCTATTACACTCCACACAGTCCCACATCGCACACATACCACTTTTTCTGTAGCATACTTTTGCCTAAAGCAATACTCAGATCAAATCAATGCTGTTGCTAGTGGGTCTGTTCAAGGCAGGGTACATGTTACAAAGATTAGCCACAAAGGCCATGTTGAGTTTATGGTTTCCTGCCATAACATCCTGAGAAGTGACAAAATGTCTGCAGTCCAAACGAGCTGCCTGCCTCAGCATAAGCTCTGCTCGCACTTCATCGTGCTGCTACTGAAAGTTTTTAAATCAAAACAGCATTGCCTTAAAGCTGAATGATTTAAAGCATTACTCTTAAACAGATGTAGTCTAGTAGACACTGCGGTATGTTAATACATCATCTGTCACTGTGTGACTAATGAGTGTTCTGCGCATAATAATAATACGATGTATGAGCATGACTCCAAAACATTACACTGTGAGTCTGAGTCACTTTTATATTTCATTCATAAACCTGAAAAATATATTGTGCTTGCAAGATTATATACAGTTGCACTGGCCTTTAATATAAAGGTTGTTTCTTATCAAGATTTATTTACAAAATAATTTACTGATTCAGGCAAAAATGTACATGACATAAATTTATCAATTCAACATTAAATAAATCTGTTTGACCATGCAAAATTCACCACCATGATGATTTTGAGTAAAGTTATGTTGCCAGGGCAAAGCTACACAGTTGCTTATGTTGTGAAAACCCACTAACACAAAGTATGAGCAACAGAAATAATAATGCTTGCCTTACAAGTAAACAAACTGACTCCAATGAACAAAACCAAATTCAAACCTGCCAACACTGTTTTCACGTCAAAAGCCCTTTTGTAATTTTCAACAATATCACCTGTCTTTGTGGCCCTGTGTTTTCTTTTGTTCTTTTGTTGTTTCATGTTCACACTCACTTTGTTCTAACAATCAATCTTAGGTATCGCAAGACCACCTTCTTTCTTATCTGCACTGAATCATCTCATTAAGTAGCAGAACACACATTGATACTGAAAGCCAATCAGCATGTTCACTTACTCAATGAAAGACACAGACCACTGACCAAACCTTCAGACTGACTTCCATTCAGGCCAGACATGTCTATGTCAATTCTCATCTCATCATCACCCCCTCCTTCTGGTGAGGTCTGACCCAGCAAGTGGAAATACACCCTGGAGTCCTGAAAGCAGAAATAAAGGTGCACACAGGGTACCTAAATGAATATATCTTAATGAATCTGTCAAATCAGATCAGTCTGATAATTAGTTTAATAGCTAGGATGGATGACAGACAGACAGACAGATCTTACAATCTCACGGCAGTTAGTAACAGTTTTACATTTGAGCAAACTGAAGGCTAATTCATAGGAATTTCTATGGTGTCTTCCGACATTTTAAGACGTTCTGCTTTTGCCCCAGTGACAGTTATGTTTAGGGATGGGGTTTGGGGTGAATGTTTATATTGCTTTTTCTAACAAGCATATGTTTTTTGCATGATTTACATGATACAAATTCAAAAAACCCTGTGAGATGAGGTTGGATGGATGAACGGATGGACAGATATAGATTCCATTGCATACAACATTCCAGAACCTTAGTTTCAACAGCTCGACTAAGGCCCCAGAGGACTCTGTACTGTCATTAATGTAGAATGGGTTAGATGTGTACCTCGATATCATCACTGAAATTTTTGATTGGTTGCCAGCCAGCAGCTTTGAGGTGATGGTTGACCCACCACAACAGAGGGTCCTCGGGGGACATTGATATCAGGTGGTCCAGCTCATCTTACTCATCCAGCAAAGCAATTAGAGCTACACACCCAAATGCTCAGACACGTGTTAAATAAAACCTCCTAGCAGGCACAAATCACTCACATACACTCCTGCTTTTATTTATTTATGGTGCCAATTATCACCCTTATTGGATAACACCATGATTACTAAAATCAATTCAGGCTATTACAGCTGGGAAATTACCTTCATTGCGGGAGATCTCGATGTCAGCGAAGAGGCCAATTTTGATGATTTGCCAGAGGAGTCTGAGCACCAGATGAGGAGTCTCAGCCTTTAGGTCTCGAGTATCAATGTTGACCACAGTGCAGCTGATAGCTAAGGATGAGTTAAGGGGCCAACACCAGAGTCTCCTGCATTTGAAAAGAGGGCAGTAGAGAAACACATACATTATGCCTTTATGTGCTGTCAATTGCTGCATCTCTAATCCACATGTTCATAGTTTTAAGCAGTAAGGTGAAGAACTTGTTATATTGTGAATTTAAAAATGGCTAAAGGGAGTTGTTAGACATGTAGTGAATACTTTCAGCTTTATTCAGATTACGGCATGACCTCAAGGGGGCCTTATTGCTTTATTTCAAATAGTTAGCTCATAAAAAATATTAAGGACAACAATTTCTATTTTAATTTAATTACGTCGCCATTCTTCTGCTAGACATTATAGTCCCTGACATGTAACCAATAACAGATCATGGCTGGAATGCTGAATTGACCAATCAGCAACCAGGATCAGATGTAGTCTTTGTATTCTGTTGGTAAACACCATCACTTTACAATCATTTCAAATATTTTAAAAGTTAGAGTGTTTACAGGCATAGTGAATAGAGCTCATCTACAGTTTCTGCCTGGGAGAGGTTTATCATTTTACTGCAGAAAGATGGCCAAAAGGTTGTTAAAACTCTCATTTATCAGTAACTGATGAATAATTCAATAGTAGCTGAGAGTGTTTCACCACATAACAAACAAAAAACACTTTAGGGAGGAGCTACACATCACACAACACAGCTGCTCTCATATTACCATAGCAATATTTCATCTTTAACAGATTTGAACAGACTGTCTGTCTCCGGGTCCATTGGGACGAGATGTTTGCAGTCTGGGTCATTTGCCAAGGCTTTATTGATCCAGTTCATGAAAGCCACTTTTTCTTTATCTAAGAATTGTTTGAAAGGCAAACCATTAGAAAAAATTACAGCAAGTTTAGAGACATTTGGTCTAAAAGTATCAGAGTTCATTGATTACCTTTTAATTTCATTTGAAATGAATTTTTATTTAATTTTATTAAAACTGCGTTTGTCTCTGACTACTGTAGCAGTGAGACATTACACAAATTACAACAGGAATCACTCAGAGGCAAACTCATATATTCTAAGGAACACCTTGATGTGAAATTGTCTGGGATAAACCATTAGCTGGGACATTTGACATGTAGATGTTTCTATCGAAACAATTATGTCTAATTTTTAGAGTACTTAATATCGAAATACATATAATAATAAATTACGGTATTTGTAGCATCTCTGTAACGAGGAGGCGGAGGCGTGTTGATCCATTTGCAGCGTTTCAATAAGAATCGTCAAAACAGGCGAAAGTCAAAAACCAGCGAACAGTGTAATAGAGAGAAGGCAAAACTGTAAACGGTAAACAGGCAAAGGGTCGGGACAGGCAGCAAACAATCATAAACAGCAAACAGTCACAGTTCAAAGCAGGCAGCAAACAATCAAAAACGTAATCCAAGGCAGAGTCAAAGGGCAGACAGCAAACAAACAATCAGAAATATCCAGAAACAGTCCAAACACAAAACAAAACAGATAACCAACAATGGAAGACATGCTATGAAATGTAGACCGAGGCAATACAAAGACATCACACTAAGTTCAAGGAGTCCAGAGTTTAAATAAGCCACCTGATTGGCTACAGGTGCACCGGCAAAAAATAATCAGCCCCGAAAACGGGGCCCATGGGAATTGTAGTCCAGAAGTGTGTTAGTACTCTGGCGAGGGTTCCCTCTGGTGGAGCGGAGGAGGCGGAGCGGGAGCCTCCTCCGTAACAATCTTCTTTTGAGTCAAAGAAAAGTAAATATTAAAATAAATAATTTTACTTACTACTTTCTGACATTTGTGAATAAAACAGGATAGCCCATATGAATATATGTAGGGTACACAATTTATCCAACTCGAAAATGACTGGATGAAAAGTGGACAAAGGTGACAGGAGGAGAGGAGTTTTGTGATGTCAACCGGAAAGGAAAATGAATTAAGTTTTGATAAAAGTTTTCAAAAAACTTTTCTTTGGAATAATGTTCACTGATGAGTCATGCACAGTAAGACCAGCAAATAAGTAAAAATGGGTGATTCTACTTTCATATAAACTTGTTGACTGCTTAGCAGATGTTAACATTCTGATGTGAGTAAGAGTGCTGTGTTCCTTCATTTGAGATTTTTGATGTTCCACCAAACGATCTCATTCCATCCCGCCTGGAGATGGACTTGCGGAAGGTCTCTCTCACTTCTTAACTCCTTAACTCCTGGTATGTCTGAAAATGAAGTGAGATGATATTTGTGAGGAATGAGTATCTCTCAGTGTAATGAAGAGTCTGGGTCATGTGGATCCATGTGCAGCACTTTAATAACAGAGTGGTCAAAACAGGCAATAGGTCTAACACCGGCAAACAGAGCAATAGGGGATAGACAAAATCAGTAACAGTAAGACAGGCAGAGGTCAGGGCAGACAAATAACAATCAAAACGTAAT
>JAZGTJ010008788.1:0-20427 GCA_036877575.1 Botia almorhae | reverse complement strand
AAAATGTACCCAAAAATGCTGGTTAATTAGGTGGTGAGGTATTAACGTCTACCAAAAATGGTAATACAACATCAATAAACAACTAGAATGGAGAAACAAACACGCTCTGCTAACAGAGAAAATGTTTATTCTCCTGCTAAGTTTCTCCTGGCGTGTCCTCCTTTAAAAGCAAAAAAAAATAACGGGGCGCTTGCCAGACATACAGCAAACATTCACACAGCGCTTCAAATCATTGTGTTGCTGCTCTTTTGGTTTGCGCTAGTTGTGTCAAGTGCAACCCGGATGGGATCAAATATTTATCAGTCTATGCTTGTGTCATCACCAGTCAACAAGACAGCGGCGAGAAAGAGGCGGCTTTGATCAGAGCCTCTCTGGAGTGCTTCCTTGTTTTCTGCCGCATCCTGATTGCTCCCATCCACCGGGATTCCGGGATATCACTTTCAAAGAGCAGAAAACCTGAGCTCTGTTCAGCTTCACACATCATATGGCCACACATTTAAAGCTCAAGGTGGATTTTTCTCTTTTTTGTGTGTCGTACCTTTCTTGCTACAAAGAGGAAGCTTTAGTTGAAGGTTTCATACAAGTAACCTGTATTTGCTACATTACTTTCAAAGGTATGTCTAATTTTAGATTTGCAGTGGATGGCTCTTGGCAAAAATATGTTGCCGTGTGCATTACATTTTGGGATAGATACATGTGATGCTACCTTGAACTTGGCCAAAGTGAATTACCTCCAAAGGCAGCATAGGGCAGTTTCTGTCTGCTATGTCAACTATGTCAAGAACAAGCCTGTGTCATCTTAAAATGCTGACAGGGTAGGAGGCTGACTGTGTTTTGGAACAGAGCCTTTAGGTTGATAGCCAAAAGTCTGTCTCAAAACCGAATCTTCTGCTAGAGCACCACATGGAAAGGCAAAAACCAGCGATCCATTTAAAAATAATGTGCCTTGAAGTCTTGATGGTGCTCATGACCAACTGCTGAATGGGCAGATTCATAATAGAAGTGCAAAATAGATTCTTGTCTGGAAGACCCATAAGGAACCTTTCTGGTCTTCATCTGCACCTCAAGGACAGGAAACAGTAATGTGCTGATGTTTATTAATGTCAGGCCTGCTTGATGACACTGGTGTGCCAGCCAGAGAAGACGACACTCACAAAAGTAGAAGGGTTTTTATTTACTCCCTGTTTACCTTGAGCTTTAGCCTCTTTGAAATTGTTTGTTCACTGATCCATGGTGCATTTAACCTCCTGCGTCTGTCACTGCCACATTTGCGCTCCAACAGTCATAAAACAAAGTGCCGAATGTTCCTTTATCCTCTAAGTGGTGCAGAAGGACTTCTTTTGAAAGGCTAAGCAGTTTCTTAAGCGCACAGGGTAAAAAAAAATCACAAATGAGATCTTTTTGATAACAATGAGATGGTAACAAAAGAAAGGGCTTGGTGATCTCATGAGTCTCCTTCTAGAGTTTGATCTATGTGATGTCTTGAACTGTGCTCAGCTTTATATGAAAAAGTCTTCAGAAGTCAGCGATATCAACATATCAACCAAGATTTAACCAAGCCTAAATTATCTGAGCTATGCTATTCACAGTTTTTACAATTTATAGCTTTATACTAATACTCAATGTTAATAATTGTCTCATTTGTGTCTCTTGTTCTTTTATGTAAGGAATTTAAGAAACACCAGTAGAATGTTCCGGTGGCAATACAACAACTATATCAACAGTACTGGGTGCATAATTTAGATCATCACAAAAAATATTTAGACTCTTACCAACTTCTTTTGGGTAAAGTTATCCAATCTTTTAACTTCCTTGTCATGCAAGCCAGTAAATAAAGCCAGTAAACCCAGTAACCCATGCACAAAACACGGAATACCAGGAAGGATACCAGAAAGGGACGAAACAATTATAATATTTGTAAATCACTTTTTCTATTGACCAAAATACACCGACATGTGGTATATGGTGTATGAAATAATATGTTGTACTGATTAATTAATGTAAACACAATTAACAAATATGTGCAGTTTTTGTTTTTGAGATGATTGTGTTACTATAATGCCACGAATGACTTGTGCCGAATTCTGAATATTCCAGAATTAAATCCTGAGTTAATAAAGAGAAAAATCTGAGCAATAAAACATTCCTGTGGGAACACAAGCAGCGAAGCAGAACATGAGAACACAATAGAACCTTTAAACAAACTGCATTTGAACTCAATAAAATATATTTATTTAAGACTGGAACCCATATTAATTATGTTCTTCAGAACAGAAAGATAAATGGCTTTGGAGGTAAAGCCATAAATACTGTATGACAGACATTAATCAGTAGAGGGCAGTACGGGTGCACACGTCAGAAATAACCCAGCTAAACTCACAGGATTATGAATAATGAAAATAAGACATTTGATATGTATATTTGACCACCCTCAAGATAGGGTGGTTCACTCCAGACATATATTTGAAATGGCAATAGAAAAAACCTATCCATAAAATTGATGAGGAGCAGTAATTTAAATGCAGGTCCATTCAAAGAGACAGACAGCTACCCCCAAGGGAAGACTGCTCTGCTCTTTTTAATCCAAGCATTTTATTTCACCATTCAGAGTGTCAGCTGTGAAGATATATGAATTTACTTATTTTACAAAGTCATATTTTAGGAGGGCATGAATTGGACATTACTATTGTGACCCTGATGTTACTTGATTAGGAATTATGTGCTACTGGACCACCTCTGTAAACATAAACAATCAGGTAACAAACCAAGTCAGTACAGCAATTAGCAAAACGTTACTGCTGCTAGTTTGTTTTAATCACTAACCCTCTTTATTAAGGCAGAACTTGTTCTACACTCTGCTACGGTTGGTAGGCAAAACAAAGAGTTCTACTGTAGGAGGGACCTGAGTCATGTCTTGAAACCAGATTAACAGAGATTCGGGGGTGGACTCTTTTGTCTTAGACCAGAAAGCAACTACCCAGAACACCCGAGCAACAGCATATCAACATATTGACAACATCCTACATCTTGGCACCATAATAGCAACCACCGGCAACCACCCTGGACAACCCAGCAACTGCATAGCAACATTAAAGCAACCCCCTGGCAACCACCCACAACTCCCTAGCATTACAGCAAGAAAGTTTTGCATACACACCACTGACATTTTATTAAATTTTAAAAATCTAGTTTAAAACTTAATATGATATATTGGTGATTGTAGTATTTATTTCATGTCAGCAAAGTGCCCAAAAATCTGATCATTTACATTTCTTATTTGCACTGTGAGGAACTGTTTCACACCTCTATAGCCGAGTAATGACGGGGTTACACAATTAAGTTAGCTAACTTAAGTAAATCATCATCAAAAGGAGGAAGAAACTGTACAAAGATACAATCAAGCATTTTCAGGAAAAGGAATGTGGAATTTATTTGGACTTTATCCTTAAGTGTACTGTAAGAAAATATCTGTCAGATCTGTCTTATAGTAAGCATGTAAAAGTTGAACAATTGACTCAGAGTTGTGAGGTTTTGCTAAGGAATTGCCAGTATCAGATATGTTAAACTTCATGAGGTAGGCGAGTGATGCGTAATTGTGCATAATGTCCTCTGGACTGCTGCAAGCTTAGATTGTTGGACAGATTTCAGAAAACTTAACTGGGGTGTTTGTATTTGGTGTGCTTGGGGATGATGGATAATACATTGAATGTGTCCCTAAAATTTACACTGGGACTGGAACACTTGTAGTATACAAGCAGTGTAAAAACCATTACAAAAACTGATCGAATAAACTTTAAGCCTAACTTTTCTCTAGTGGTCCATTTTTATAGAGCTAAAATGTTAACAAAAATAAAAGCTGCCTTAAAACTACGTAAATCTCAAATGTGTTCATCTGAAGTTTCAGAAACCCAGTAAAACATCTCACCCCTGGTCATTTTAATTTGCAAACCTCATCAGTTTTCTCCCAGTGGATCAGATTGGTGGATGCACAGCTATTCCACCAAATCCCATTTGCCCTCTTGCCTCTCAGACGGAGCCAAACAAAGCCAGATCAATACAGACCCGCTTCAGGATGCCACTGCACTCTCAGCAGAGCAACAACAAGCCACAGAACTGAGTAGGGGGCCTGATAGCCATCAGAACATGCTGAGATTTGCAGTCTCTCTTTATATCAGTACCTGAATGCTGGAGGTCACATCGGCACACAAGACGTATGCCACCGGCCTCTCTGTATTCCGTGCCACCCTGCAGCCCAGATACAAGCCTGATTAACCAAATGCAACCAAATACAACACAGGCCTCTCGGGAACAGATGAGTGAGCCACTTCAGAGAACAGAACGGGTGAAGAAAATGAGAATGAGGGAATGAATTGATTGCATGTCTTTTTTTGATCGCATGTGATTACATTGTCTTTTAAAATGAGGGACGTGGAAAAGGCTGAGGGGAGGCAATTCTGAAAAGCTGCCAAAGAACAGAATTGCTTAAAAGGCAAGAGGGCGGTGGCTAGCAAAGAAGTCAGCTAATGGGCAGGCTGAATTATGAGGCTAGAAGGAGCTTCATTACAAACTAACTAATATGTTTTGATTCCTTAATGACTGACAGCTTTGGCCTGTCAGAGCAGAAATCAAAGAGTTCAATATTTCTGCTAAAGTAATGCAGTGATTATTGCAGTGGAAACTTTAATGGTAGCCTCTTGCTATGGCAGGCTGGAGCTATGTCTTGTGATTTTTAATTTCTTATTTTATATATCATCACAATTGTGTTAAACTCTGTGCAGCATCTATGTACGCTTCATGATCTAACCTTGTTGCAATTTTTTAAACTTTGTGAAGCCCACTAAAAGCAAGTCAGCACACAACTGCCATTACTAAAAGCCACTGGGCAGCTGGTTACAATGTAGGTAAAAGGATGCAAGTACAACTATCACTATATCTACTTTAACAGGAAAACAAATCTCCACATCTGTTGGCTAAGCACTTCAAATCACCAATAAAATCTCAAAAATAATCTTGGAATCTGGCTAAACTTTTCAGGCTGGTTCAGCTAATGTGCCTTCACATTCTGGAGCAAGATGAGGTATTACGCAAATGCATCACACTTCACTGTGATCTTCTACCATTTCATTCACATTAAAGCTTTCACAAACCTTACAATACACGAACAAGCCAGTCAATAATAAGCAGCAAACAGGTACGGAAAAAAAGGGGGCAAGCTGGTCCTCAGACAGTTTTGTGCTCTTCACAGAATTTATGGTTTGATCATATGTGAGATATAAGATTTCTTTATAAAAAATAGCTAAAACGCTGCATGTGCAACAAAATGTATCCTGACAAAATAAGCCACATCCTTTCTCTTGTTAATCCTCACCCTGGGAACACATTGTTGTCACACTGACAACAATATCATTAAAAAATTGTTATGTTATGTTATGTATACGCTTAGGACTTACAATGAAGACAAAACAAAAAGCAAAAATCTTTTGAGATCCTTCACAGTCCAGGAACTTGCTCACCCAAGAACTTTCGACATACACAACAAGTCGATTTCAAAGGCAAACACGTCAGGTTGTGATGAATAAAAACAACCACATCTTCAAACAATGCTATTTTAATATATTCCCTTAGCATAAAACCCTAGCAGTGTGTTGGTGCTATATGGAACTTGTGACACGGATCAAAAGGAAGAGGTTTTGTTTACATTCATTAGCTGTTGCTTTTTGACTATTGGTATTCTGGAAAAGCACCACACCTGCAAGCACATGGATGCCCTTTTGTTGGTAAATACTGGTGAATAGATGTATGGACCGTCGCTCTGAAATGAACATCTCAACACAATGTCACCTCCATCTTTCATCTCCTGGCTTTAATCTTTCTCTTATTACCTCTTCAAACACTTGCTTTATAGGATTCTAACACTAACAACATAGCCAAGCAAATCTTGCAATTTCCATCAAGTAATTTCCCCCTCCACACTCATATTACAGGGATGGAGAGGTCGGATCCTTGGAATGAAGAGTCTCTCTTCTATTTTTCCAGGCAATCATGCTTTTCTTTGATCTGGTCTTCTCTGAGAGCTCCATCATACTTTTACCAATGAAGGAAAAACTTCAGCATCATGGGGACAGGAACGACCTGAGGTGGGGGCAACACAGTATAATCGCTATCAGCATAGCTCATGAATATTTATTAGATGCAAGGTAAATCATTTTCTTAATCCGTATTTACGTGCATTTTAACACTCCAACAAGTGTCATTAAAAATTCATAAGAGATATTAAGACCTTCCTCAGATATATCTTGAACTAAATGTATTTTTCTTTGACTGGCAAAAAGTGTTTTTTGGTCACAAATCAAATACGTTTTGGGAGGTTTATGCTTAAAACAATCTACACATTTGGCAACCTGATAAAAAATGAGCTTCCTTCAAGATATATTCTCTTGTATTCAAGATATACGTCTTGTTATCCTCTTTAAGAATATGAATGGATGTCATTGTATTATAATTGCAAGTCTATGGCCTGCTTATTTCATAGTTAAATTGAGCAAGAAGCTAATTTTCAGCCAGAAATCTCTAGTCAGTTGAGTACAGATTTCTTATCAAGCTTGTCCGGAGTCCCCCTCTCCATACATAAAGCCAATAAAACTGTCACGGCTGATCAATCCACTTAGATTAAACAAAGCCTTTGTCAGATAGAGTCCTCAGGAAGCTAGCATATCTAGTGACATAAACATCTGGAACGTTCTACTGCAGAGTTCATGAAACTAATGAGATATGATTCCCAAGTTAGCTTACGTAAAGGATATAAAGGTAAAACAAGGGGCTGAGATGTGTGTTTTGCCAGTCTCATGAGGAAAGGGCCAATCCATGAAATTTCCTCTATCAATTACCTGAACATTGGAAACTGAGTGATTTTATTGGCTCATCCTAAAGACATTTTGCGCCCTTTATTTGTTACTGTCACATTGCTAATCACATTATGACGCCACTAATTTAAGAGCCTTCTTTAAAACTGCCCAAATACATTTGCCTGTTTAATTGGATAAATGTACCAAGTGGGATTTGTTATGTGTGGTATATGTTATCTGCTGTCTTTTGTTTGGTTTTGGAACCAATCTACACCCCTACATAACCATGCCATAGATGGCTGTTACATCTATAGTCTTAAACTTTTGTAGGCTTTGCTTTACACTGCTTTATTGATTTCTTGCAAACTAGCTCAAGGCAAGAGATCCCGAATGCATAACAACTAACTCTTCTAAACTGGCAGTTCAGAAGAAGTGTCAAAGTTTTCTGCTTGATATCTACCAGGGCCTGTTAAATGTAAGATCACAACCCAAATGTTTTATGCACACAAGTACTAGACAAAACTGTATACAGATATACTTTACAAAATAAAGGTTTGTGAATGAAATGCACGTGTTTCAATGTCAAAAATATGCAGTTAAATTATACCCATCAGTAATCAGCAAAATTTAAAATAATTTAACATGAGGCAATTAAAAGGCATAAGGCAAACAGCATAATTTAAAATGTGTGAAGGCCAAAATATTGCCTGATGTTAAACGCAAATGAAAAGCAATGACGAACAGACTATTGACGTTAAGAATATATAAATAATTGATAAATAAGTCAAAAATAAATCACTCATTAAAAAATAAGAAACAGTTTCCGAGACCAGAAGAAGTGTTTCACTACAGCAACCACACAAGTAAAGCACTTAAACATGCTTGACTTATCAACCTTACTTGTTTTAAACAATACTAGAGTTTAACAACAACTTCTTGATTGGCCTTCCTCATTTTTCCCTCCTTTCCTCCACAGACAAGCCAGATAATTAATAAAAGAAAATATAAAGTTCCCATTATAAATCTAAAACCCATCAGTTTACAAGATCACAAAATACAGTCCCTTATTAAACACCCCATTTGTACCCTATTTTCAAAACTAGTCCCCCTCCCAACATGAAAGGTTCAGACCCCCGTCCCAAAATCAAGTGTTAAAGTGATGCATTGCACAATACCCTTGATCCTGCGTCTGATGACCCCCAGTCGGCACTTGAGCGAAACGGAAAACATCCTCCTCTAGCCGCCTCTTCTCCTCTTCGGTGGAGGGAACAGAGGGAGTGGGGGAAAATAGCTCCAAAGCACTGTGGAAGTAGTCACATGGCACTCTCAGGAGCAATCCGCCACTCCACAAAGGCAGGGAGACGAAACAAGAAACGGCAATTGCTCATTCTCTACCTCTCTAACGTGTTACATCCCCAACCTAGCTGAGGAAAGTTGTGGTGCTCCGAGGCGAAGCGGCATCTATCAGAATGACAGAGCGAGTGAGAGAGGGAAAGAAAAAGACTGGAAACAAACGAGTTGTTCGAGCTCCTGTCAAAAAACACCTCAGCATCTCCTTGTCATGTCTTTGGATTGATACAAGAATGGTAATCAATATTTATAACTTTTCATCTTCTCTGAGGTCTCTCCTCCCTTTTGCTGCTTTTTTCCACGAAATCATTGTAATGTAACTTACTTGCCTATCGTCTTTTTTTCACTCTTGATCACAGGTTTTCTGCCTCTATCTTTCCCCTTCTGTAGCTCGCACATGCAAAGCTGGTAACATCGCAAAGCAATTGGGAAATGGAAAAGAATTACTCTCCTCTCTTTTACCATATTGAACATTTTTCTTGCAGTACAGTGTAATCAATCAAGGCAGCTCAAAGTTGCTCGCACTCTGTAATAAAGTGGTTGTTAAGGGATGATCACAATACTCCACACAATTCATCAACTTCACAAGTCTCCTAATAAGTGAAGCAGTACGATATAGATGTACAGGACATAATAAAGCATGTACAAAAATACATGTATCTAATAAGTGTCCTTAAAATGTTATGCTTAATATACACGCAAAAAGCACAACTGCTGTAAACCGAAACAGTTTAAGAATTTTTTTTCATTACTACGGCAGTATTTCTGCCTGCATACTAACAGTTTAAAACAAATGTTACTCAGAGGCTGCACTTCTAATCATGATTTAGCAAGGTCCCCTGGGCTCTGTACTTGGCCCAATTAAATTCTGTAGCATGATAAGCTTTAGGATTTGCATATATTACATGCAGGACATACTTCATAAAAAGGCGCAATAAACAACAAGGCAAGCGTATACAAATAAACCAGCATGATTTCTTGTAGCGTTTACTTGATTTTCACAAGGTCTCATGTTGCTGTTACTCATGTTTACTGTGTCATATTAAGTCAAACCAGAAGCACTAAGTACTGTATTGTGGCAGTAATACACTGTCACAGATTCTGACCTTCTATTTCCATACACTTACTAACATGTTTTTGTCTTGCTGTCCCACTTTCCAAGACCTACATGAGACACAACACATAGCGTTTATAATTAAATATCCTCTAAACTAATAAAGATAAGTAAATTATTGGTGTTTTATAATAATTAAATATTAATGAGTTGCACAGAGCTCTATATACAGCCAGCATTTTTATCTGTTCTACTATGACTCCCTTAAATCTCTCTGTACTTGTGATTACCTAAAAGAAGTCCAGATTTGCATTTTAAAGTAGTATATGAAAATGCATATCTAATGCATAGGCATTCATAACAAAACTCAATAAAAGTCAAGAAATCTTTAATGTAATGATTGACTTATCTAATCAATGTCAGTACATTTTTAAATGTCACGTTATAATTGACTCACGGTGTAATTTTGGTTTGCAGCTTTGTTATGAGTTAAATTAAGGAGCAGTAAATGGGGAGTGCCTGTGAATATTATTCAAAATGATCTGAATTATCTTCAGTAGAGATATAGTGCACACTTAATCATATGCATTATGCTCATTAAAAGGCTTTGAAGTACCACAGTTGTCCAGAGATAAACTTCCTCAAACTATGAGGATTCATTGACTCATTGAAGAGGAACCTCATTTAGCAAACGCTAAAGTTCACAGTCTCTCACAACACACAGTTGCATAAGTCACTGCATTTCTTTAAACACAATGAAAATGAATAGAACAAAGCTGGCTGATCTATTAACCTGAACCTTGAGCGCTTCCATTAAAGTTTTCAGCCAATGACGAACACATCCATTACAGCCACAGACGTTAAGAATCGCTAAATGCCACATTATCATGAACGCCGGATTTCCTCTGATCCATTACCATGCTTCTGAGTTAAAAACATGCTTTGATGGATCTCTGATCAATTGAAAACCCTCAGGCCAGAAACGTTTTCTACTTAAACAGTCGAATTGTGCATTACAAGCACATGCTTGCATTGCTATTGCCAAATCTCAATACACGAGGGAGTGACAAAGTAAATCTCACGTTAAATTACGTTATTATTTATGTAGCCAGCTATAAACATGTCAACATTAGCATGTCAATACAATCACAGCTCTGCCATTACAGTTGACCTATAAGAGCCAACATAGCCAAGCTAATGCATGCTATAGTGCCCCTTGTGGTAATACCGATAATGCAACAAGTACTGAATTGTTGTCTTACACATATACAGACACATGAAATTGTGCTTGACCAGCTAGCAGTTTACATAAACATACATACTTATATAGAGCAGTTTAGATTCCATTACTCAGTATAATAGAAGTGAGACAAATGAACTGTCAATATTCTTCATTTAAAAGAGGGCGACTGACCGCTGTTGGCATAAAGTAAACGTAGTTAAAACATTTGCACACTAAGGAATAAAGGCTGACATTTGCTTAATCCTGAAACTGTTATTATGAAAGAGGAATTTTAATTTGGTCAATTATGAAACCATTACTGACAATTAAAGGTTCTAATGTCAATACACCCACTTCTCTTGTACTTTAATAAAGGAGATGGTCCTATTTCATATAACTTATTTGAAAACGTTATGCAAAGCGGTTCTTCAGTTCATAATTTATTCTTTTATTGCCTCTTCCCCTCAAAGCACTTGACAAACAACAGAAATGAACAAAAGTTTTATGAAATATGTACTATGTAATATCTTATCTCATGTAAAATTACCTGACAAAGGAGTATTTCACAGAAAAGAGGCTGTGACACATTTCCTCTGTAACAATCATGTGTTTTTGCTGTGTCAGGTAATGCGTCAAAGCTCACACAGAATCTGTGCACGCAGAACATCAGAGAAAACTCAGTGGATTTCACAGAACCAAAATACTTGCCATAAAACCAAAATACCTGCTAATAAAGTGTTTTAAATGTAGTTCTTATTATTACATTTACAGCCCTCAGCAGTCTGTTATAATGAATCTGTCATTAAACAATATATATTGATTTTACTCCTTTAAAAAAAATCAACAGTAATCAATTAATAAACAAAACAAACAATAAATTCAAATCAATCAATCAATCAACAATTAATTACTAAATTAATTAATTAACTAGCATTTAAAACATGACCTCTTAATACATGGTCTATAACTATTAAACTACATTTAAGGTGAAATACTAAAAAAAATTGTATGAAAAAGATTTCAAACCTGAGTGTTTAAATCAAACATACAATACATTTGACTCATTAAATTACTGAGATAAAGCCCTTGTGACAACTCCCACCAGTCTCCCCTACCAATCATTTTATTTCTTACATAATTACTTGAAAAAACATTTCACAGTAAAGAAAATCTGACACATTTCATCATTAACTGCCTCAGGCATTGCATTACATTTATATTCAGTAGTGCGCTGACGACTAACCAGGTGCTGCTGATGAGATGAACACATTTTTCCCAGTTTTCCATGATAGAAATTGAAAAGTCTTGAATTCCACTTGAAAGGATCCATGAATTCCACATAGCAAGTTGTTAAAGTTTCTTTAAGACACCACTGCTTCACAGATTCCAAAGTTTTAACAGTCTGTAGCAGAACCGGCCTGCCTCTAAAACTGAAAGATTTGGGCTTTGTCTTCGTTTTACTAAAAGAATTGCAAAGGAAATGCAGATTTATTTTGATCTGCTGGGTTGCTGTGTGACTTACTTGTAAACTCATGTTGAAATGCTTGCCGCCTCCCCCTCAAAAAACTAAAGAACTAGGCCATTTCCAGAATAGCAACCTATTCTGTGCCATGTAATACAGTTGCCAAATAGAAAATGAATGAGCCACTAATAAAGAACATGCATGCTTCTGTTGTATCCTTTCCTGCCTTGTCACTTTCTGTATTGCTATTCTGTTCATTTCCACATTTTTCCACATTCTTTCAATTGTATACCAAGATGAAAAGCTTGTATTTTACACAGTAGCAGAAAACGGCAGTAAACAGTGTACTTCAGTTCCACGGCGCTGAGGCTATCAACTATCACATTTAATGGAGAAAGTCTGTTGGGTAATGATACAGCAGAGCCAAGGTAAATGTCAGTGATGCTCCCTGATATTGATCTATGATTGGCTGAGGCTGATCTTGGGGGAAGCTGGTAATTTAGAAGTTTATTTTCAGTTTGGTCACTGCAAATGATGAGGTTTGCTGGAGTGAATGGGGCATAAAGGCCACACACATGTATATGTGTATATATTGGAAGCGAGTTCACAGATGCATATTGTCAGTCTTATTTATGAATGCTTTGCTGTTCTCCAGGTCATTGATTCAGTAATAGTTTTTTTTATATTTTAAATAACGTGATACATAGTCTAAGTACATAGTGAAACTTAGGTGATTGTTGACATTCTGCAGTGTTGTCTTCAATCTTCTATTAAGCTGTTATTAAATTGTTTTAATGTGACATAGCATTACAGCGGCCACCAGCTGCTCTGCTTTATCATAGTTTAGCATTAAAAATTTCACATACGTGTTTTCATATTCTTATTTATTCCATCAATCTTGGATTCTACCAAACACATTTGGACCCCATCTTAATGCCCCGTTCACCCGTGAGGTCCTTTACAAATCCACACTTTGGCAATGTAATGCTACAAAGAGGTCCTGCTGTTAAGTCCACATCAGTTCCTGGCAGAAGGGCCCTCATGACCACCCTCCTGAACCACAAATTGGAAAAACATGGGATAGCCCCTACAGACTTGTGGATTTCTGATCAAGTTTGTTATCTGGAACCAGAACCTCCATCTCTTTATTTGATTCACAGCCTGGTTTTCAGCTCCGTACATTCCTGCTTTTTCCCATAATTGTTGTTCCCTAAGCTACAGCATGATCAGACCTCATACTCTGACGCAACACAGTGCAACAGCAATTAAACACCAATCTGTTGCTTCTCTCCAAATAACCATCTGAGAATTATTGATACACTCTGAACTGTTCATTCACAATTGTATGTGATGAACGTCAGAAAACGTATGAGTTGAGACGTATAAGGTATATAAAATGGCCTCCAACTCTGACGTCACATTTTCACCCATTCAGATCCTGTTTGTTCAGGCTGTAGCCTGGTGAAATGTTGAAGAGCAGTGTGGAAGATCAGTCACACACTGCAGAAGAGCTGATTGGCTCTTAAGGTGGATGAATCATTGGTTCTTTGATCTGAGCTTCTGGCTACTCATGCCCTACCACCCGATTAAAGTGTCTTGTGGGATTCTGAGCTTCATACTGCAAAAAAGCGAATAAAGATTAAAACCTACAGAATTGCCCAGAGGAGCATTTCAGTCTTTCGTACTGAAGTTGGTTGAAAGAAATATTTCGTTAGGAAGACTGAAGGGTCGACAGCAAAGAATTTTTTCAAGCATGTAAAGCAAAAATCAAAGTCAAAGTCTGTTTGTCCAACAGAGCAGCGTTATTGTTGATTTTTATTGTAAGAATAAAGACGTTTGTGGCACACAGATGTGTCAAAGCAGACTTCAGCATGCCACATAAAAGCTTTGAACAATGCAGATATCAAAATGTCTTATAAAAGCGACTTTAAGGCGGGATCATAAGAAATATGACTCAGCTTGTTGAAGAAACAAAACAAGTGCTCAGATATATTCCTGAGCGGTGTTTTCACACTTGTTTTTAACCACTGACTTTCATACATTAATATCAACACCACAGAGCCATAAACCACAGCAGTTTCAGGCCCAACGCAAGTTAGGACAGAGCCGCTGAGTCATAATGTGGTTCGAGTTAGGGGTAGGGTTCATATTTTATTCATATTTTACTTCAATCAAATTAGCATCACATATAGAAAATGAAACTATTGATTGATGGTCTTTCATTTTATCAGTATAAATATTTTTTGGAACTGAAATCAAATGTTGTATTGATTCATCTTAAAACTAGCTGGTTTGATTAGGGGCTTTAAACTCTTTAATGAAGATTTTTCCTTTTGCTTGGCAGGGATTTGCAGTAAAATTTTTGTTCTGAAAAATTTCACATTTCCTCCAGAAATCTGAGACCGCAGTTTGAAAAACATTGTTCTGGATTCCCTGAAGGGATTATTGCAGAATTCCCTGATGGGATTATTGCCGAACTGCTGACACCACATTGAGTGTTTAAATCAGTTTATTCATTTGGACAGATGAACGTTCCTGTGAACTTACTGTTGCATGTCCAAATATGCCACAATATATCAGTTCCTTAGTTTCTGTCCTGAAAACCACCAAAACACATCTGTTAGTCAGTGTTTTTCACCCCAAAGTCAGGTCATCTTAAACATTTAACACATTCAAAAATTAACAAAAGAAAACAAAGCAGTATAACGTGATTGGACACCACAGTCAAGGTCTGATAATTAGAAAATGGAAGCTTTATATTTAACTCAAAGACCGAAAAACCTTAAAACTTGTACCTCTACTAAGAAAAAACATCTTAAACCTGTCTAAGACCTAAGACCAGTCTTACCAGCTCAAGAGTTCTCAAAGCCCCTATATTATCCACCAGAAAAAAAGACCAGACTGGAAGACCAGCTAAAACTAGCATTCCATCTTAAGGTGGTTTAAGCTGTGTGTTACTCCAGGGTGTGGAAATACAGATTGTTGCAAATGAAGCCACAGGTGTCAACAATTACCTTGAGGAAGCTACAAAGATCAGTAGCTGAGAACACAATAAACCTGCATTAGTCAACCTTATCAACCGTATGGCGATCTCTGCACGCCACTGCCCTACATGTGAGAATGATGCAAAAGTCGTTTCACTGAAAGAACCATGAGAAAGAACTGCACTTAGCTTCTCAACAGTAAGAGTGGCACAACTCCAACGCTGCCCACACAAACCTCTACAAACAATAAACATGGCTGCAGTGTTTGGTGCTGGTTAGCATCATACTGTGAGCCTTTTCATCAAAAATGGCTCACAGCCATTTTTTACTCTGCAAAAAAATGTAATTGAAATGCAAAGCAACACACAAATGGAAACGCAAAGCTAGGTAATAGAGTGCACAAATGTCATCCAAGTTACCTGAACAACCATGTGTCAGACAAATCGGAGAGAATATTAAAGATATGAAAACATCATAAAAGTATAGGTTTTATATTTTTAAACCTATAATAACTTTAAACAGAGCGAAACAGACCATTTCATTTATCATACTCGATGATATTAAAGCCACAACAGTATCAATGATATAATCTATTCTGCAAGCCACATCACAAGCACCATATAATAACTGGAGGAGATAATACTATATGTTCAAAGCACCGAAGACTGCTGGAGAGTGTGTTCGATCCAGCATTGCTATAATCAAACTCTCCTGTAATATCCCCTCAGAGATTTTATCATTGGATATAAAGAAGGGCACCTCTAGATTTAAAGCTCTTATCTGTTGTATTACAGTAGGGGTGGAGAAGACAAACAAGGCTGTGCAGTTATTCCAAAAACAGAATGCATACTGATGAGCCAATGAAAACATGATTTTCAAGACCTCGAACCTCAAAACTGCAGAAAAGCAATTAACCAAAACCTTTACGCAACAAACTTTGATTTTAAAGCCTCACACAGTCTTATCACGGGAGAGATGACAGGGGGCTTTCTTGTACTAGCAGGATCTTGTAATCCCATCAACGTTGTCTCACACTTCCTTAGACTTGCCTTTATCGCTGTAGCTGCTCTGTGATTAACTGACAGACTTTGAAGATTAGCAAATGTGCCGCTTTTTAGCTGAGTGAAAATGTTGTCATAAGCTGTTTTTTATTTCGTCTTTGTCAAATGTCAAAACTACCAATATATATCAAGAAAAGCCAGATTACAGCAAAAACAAAGTCCAAGTCATTTATTGTTGTGTGTACAAAGTACAATGAAAACGTTCTGAATGCTTCTTCATAGACTATGGAAATCAGCTTTACTTATAGCTGTCTATCCATGTTAGGATAAGATTGGAGAAAACAATTATTTTGCCATTTTATTCTGTGATGTTGTGTGGTATTTGGTTTGTCTCATTTTTTTCATCCCATTTAATGACGTAAACTAATATGATAATACCAACATTACAACAGATGACAATATCTCATTGACCTTCAAATTGACACTTGTGTAAGGTGACTCTCAATAACTCCTTGAATAATGGCTAACATTAGCTACTTATTTCCATCTGTTAATTTTTTTGCTGTTATGTAAATCTGTAAAACTTGCTCATGGAGGCCCACCTTCTTCAAGCAATTAGCTTGTTTGATGAGGGGTGGAGTTTAAATCTGTAGGATTATGGCTGGAGCCGGAGCAGGGTTTGAAACATGTGATGTGAATAATCAATTTATTATTAATAAAAAATATAAATATTTACAATAAAGTCTGAGATAAAATGATGGCAAATGATCAGCTAATAATGGGGGTTATCTCAAAATGTCAGCACCCATTAGAGACCTACTATATGTACAATACAATACAGCATTACTACAGTATAATGACAGGGTATAAATACAGGGCAATTATATATTTGGAGTCTCATGTGAGTGCACATCATTTAAAACATTTGATAATTCCATATTAAAATACAGTAAGTGCACCTTTAAATCACAGTACAAGTCTATTCCATATTTTAAAAAAAGTTAGAATTTGGAAGATTTAAATGAGAATTTAAATTAAAACAGGAATATCACAATGGTTAATGATCAACACTGTTTTGGCTCATCACCCCTGACCAACCACTGTACAATTTTTACAAAGCTTCAGTTTCAGTTGGACAAGCAATGTGAAAATCACCAGAGGGCCGAAAGTAATTCTGCAGACTATAAATATTCAAGATGAACTTAATTAAATACGGTGAACATTCTATTATCGCAGTTCTGTAGATTATATCTAGCCAGTGATGCATTCCCTCCATGAAAAGCAGACCTCAAGGCCACAGATATACAAAATAACTGCTGAAATGAGTAAATCAAAGCAGGAGAGAGAGGGAAAAGAACATGCTCTGACCTAATTTCACTTCACACGAGCTAGCTATGACTGGTTAGGATAGAATTAAGTCAAGTACTTAAAAGTACTTGCAAATGAAGCTGTGCTCATGGTCTGTGCAGGATGACACATGCCTGCCATATTCAGTCACCATTTCTGGCTCCATTTTGTGCTCTTCTGAGATCAGACACACGTGAGGTACCACAATTCTAGTAATGTGTTTTTATACCATACATTACAAAGCAAAGGCTGAGCCCATAGTCTCAGATCTGTTTAATGTCTCAACTGTTACTGCTAGACAGCAATGGGATTAAAACAAAGATTTTTGCTTAGGTCTTCTGGTTTTCTGATGTTTCTATTAAGAAACAGACTCCACTATTTTGATTACTAAATTACAAGATTTTGTTCAATTGAAACCTATCCCATTTAATTGTAACGTCTCACACTGTGCTCAGACACAGGAAAATTAAAGATGTAAAATATAGACAAACAGTTCTCATCAAATTCTTCTCAAATCAAATTATTATATTTGAGGCATGCTATTTTTATTTGTTTATATATCCTATACCCTTATGTATGTCAACAATCATCTCAATTGTTTCCACTTTAATTTTCTTTTAAAGAATTGTAGGGGAAATATACTAAATGTTGATTAAAATGTTCATTAAATGAAGTTAATACTAAAAGGAAACGTAACAATCATGTTTCCCTGCTACAGAAACATCTGACTGAAGTCAAATCATTTCAGAGAACTCCTCAGGGACAAATGGGGGAAAAGATCTTACCTCACCTTAAAGCTGAGCAAAACCTTCCTACCCATGACATAAATCAAGTATAGTGCCCAGCCGTGTAAAACAGCATCACTTATTCCCTGCAGTTCCAAATGCCGGCTAGCATTCATCACTTCACATTTGCTATAAAATCTAATTTGTTCGGATTTCATCCCACAAATCTTTCAGACGCCTTCGCCATTCCCATGATGCATCAGGGCACCTGCTGTGTCTTTCTATCCATCTTCTTTTCTTAAAAGCAGAAAGTGAATGTTCATGGTTAGGTAAATAAGCTGCCAAATCTGAAAGGATGAAAACGGCAGGCGACAGAGTCTACGGCAGATCTAGCTGTTGTTTTTTTCCTCTGTGTGTAGCATTCATAAAATAGTCAGGATCTATTGTTGGGTGTATTACTACATGAAATGAGAAGCACAGTTATGGTCGTCCGCTCCCAGGGAATGAGAATACAGCCTCTGCAGCTCTCAGTGTCGGAGAGCTTCAAAGGTCAGAAGGCAGCAACAGATTGGTGTCATATTGGCGCACAGCATCCCGAGAGACTCAGAGCTCATATTGTTTTCCTCCCTGCCTGAATTCACAAGACTGTTGGCCTGAAGAACAAGTGAAAGGTACAGCTGAGACTGGGAACAAAAGAGATAACAATCCTGTGCAGTGAATGTACAACATGAGTGTTTTTGAAATTGTTGAAATTGTCTTGACTGCGGAAATATTATATATGTATATTATATATATTTATATTTAATATATATTTATATATTAAATAATATTATATATTTATTTATATGGACAAATTTAGATTTCTATATAAATATACTTACAATAAATACAGCTCAACAGGTATGAATTATCACCTACAAATGCAAACAATTAGGCCAGATATTGTACACAAGTATAACACAGGTGTGAACACAAGTCCTGTTATACAAACTCATCATATGCTTTTGCATTACTGCAGCAGTTTCCTCCGGTGGAGATCATTATTGCTCATTAACGGCTCTTTCATAGCTCATGGCAATCTTCAGCTACGCCTTCAAATATCAACTTTGCCTCAGATACTTCTTAAACTATTACAGGAAAAATTAAAATAGGAAAATGAAACTATGGTTGACAGAGTACAGAAGTAAATTGGTTCACTGAATGTGAAATAAATTTATTGAAGCTTATACTGAAATCTCTGACTCTGATTCAAGACCTTGGGCATATCAGTAAATCTGAGCACAATCTGACACGCTGTTTAGATCTATTGTGAAACTTTTGTGAGATTTTTTTCAAGGGCAGATGAGAGACTTAAGTCTCAATTTGATCTTGATTTACTCTCATGACTGTCTAAGAGAAACTACTGAGATTTTTTTACTTTATATGGGAAAAAGTTCATTTCAGTTTAAACCAACTGCCATAGAAGACAGAGTTTCTGCTATTAGTCATAACAGCCCCCATCTCAACCTTACTGAGAATGAGGCGTGTGTTTACATTGCGTTATGAATTTCATTGACACATTTTGGAACCCAACAACATTTTTGCACCCCAGACAAGGTGTGTCTATACAAGACCTTCCAAAAGTAAACCTACTTGAGCAAAATTCACTGTGGTACAAAGTGACAACAAGCCCCAGTCGTCTCCATTTTAAAGCAAATTTCATGAAGGTCAAAAATTTAAAAATGGCTTATATTTTCAAAAACCTTATTAAATCATACCAATGAAAAACAAATCATACCAATAAATTGTTTCAATATAATAAGAGTCTTAACCTCACAAGTAACTTGCACATGCATTAAGCATAAACCATCAAATCAGCAATTACAGAACACAAAGCAGAACATTCTGCTTCAGTCTCTCCAGCTCCTGCAGATGTCTGTCTGACAGGTTAAAGGAACAGTTCCCAGGTGCACTCTGAGCGTGTTGAGGACTGGAGAGACTGGGGTATATTTATCACCCTGCTACTGAGTCGGAGCGGATCGTTCTTTCTGCTCTCGTCACACTGACTTCCTCCAAGTTACAAGAAAGTGAGTCACTTTGGCTGCCATATTTAGACCTCGCTTTGCTGTAACACAATCCATTTGAACACAGTTCCAAGCTTGTGTTGGTCTACAGAGCAGTTCGGGCCACGACTTGGAAGCGAACGACAACTGCCAAGATAACAGACACTGAATTGAAGCAATTCCCATCGCTTCAGAGTCATTTTGCTATTTCAGGACATTGTGTCTCGTCGAGCAAACATATAATAGTGATACCTAATTATACAGTGTTGCTCGTAATTACCGAGTGTCACAAGAATGCAAGACGACCTCTCTCGGGTATAAACGTGAAAAGCTTCGTTAAACAGAGACAGGCCTCTTGACGATACATCTGCAGAAATATTCCACTAAGTTTTAAA
>JAZGTJ010008787.1:5163-20428 GCA_036877575.1 Botia almorhae | reverse complement strand
GGGGGGGGCCCAACTGCAATGAACCAGCTTTGGGGGGGCCCAGCTTGCAAAAGATTGAGAACCCCTGCATTAAATCATGCTGGAGTACTGTTAAGAGGAAAACAGAAAATAGAATGCTAAAGGTTAATGTCATTCATTTTTATTTATTAGTAATATAAGATTGTTATTATAGTGTGTTTCATGTTTACACAGAGCATCATTTCGATAAAAAGTTTATTATACTAACACTAGTACAACCAGAAGTGCAAACAATTTGTTCACAGAACAGAATATTGGTGGTTATGTATAAAAGTATTAAAATAACATTGAAATCATGGAGAAAAAAGAATCTCAGATCACTTATTGCGTCCAGCTAATTTCAGTGACCACTTTGAGTTTAATATCTAAAATCTAAATCAATAAGCATATCAGATTAAGCAGTTATCTGGGGAAATTAACTCCACATAAAATAGGAATTGACAGGTCAGCTTGTGCTATTGTGTACTTTGTGCCAATCATTTAGCTACCTGGACAGAAAGTTCCAGAAGACATGGTAAATGAAATTAGACATAAAACCATAAAAATTTTCATTACCATCAATTTAAATCATACATACCCTAACTAAGGTTGATTTACTTCAGAAATTAAAGTAATAATAGTCTTTTAGGGACAGAAAAAAAAAGAATTTAATGTACAGAATTAAAACTTGTCATACATGTTAAAGCTGCAATCCCCAACTTTGGTTTAAAATAAAAACAGTTAGTAAGCAAGTACATAACAGATAAGTATTCAAACTGTCTACTTATGTTACAGATTGCAGCTTTATATTTTGGTCTGTTGCTCACACAAAGTTATTATATGGCTTCAAAAGACTTGGAATGTAGTGCACAAGTCATCAAGTCTCAAGCACTTTAAAGATAATACTTTTATGGAGCTTATAATCATCATAGAAACCTCTGTATATATTTCTGTTGTATGGGACAAATCAGACAGAATAATAATCAAAATATTTTTTGTATTCCACTGAATAAAGTCATACAGGTCTGGCATAACATGAGGGTGTGTTAATGATAACATTAAATTTTTACCCTATTCCTTTAAAAAGAAAGAAAACATTACTTAAACCTTGTCTGACGGCAAAATGCTATGTGCAATTACCACTGAAACTTAGGAAAAGGACAGATTTTTTTTCCCTGAGTGTTGTTGCATTTGGTGTTCTCTTAATCCTTCCTTTGTTTAGTTTACAACTACAAATTACTTAAAAAAAACTTCTTTACTTGAACAGGTTAAAAAATAAATGTAAAATTGTAAAGCCAATATCCTTCATTTGCACACACGTAAGAAAATTTTAAATTTTTTTATAAGAATATATTTTATATATATAAAACAAAAATATATATATATATAAAACAAAATTGTCAAAATAACAGAAAGAAAACAACTCCACCCCCAATAAAAACTTCACAAACCTTTTTTTTGTTCCATTGATGTACCGACAAAGACACAACTAATTTTGGCACATATCAGCTTGCACTTGCTTTGCTGAATTCCTCAAGATTTTTGGTGTTTCTTCTCTTTTTGGTCTTTCCCTCATGTATGTTCAAAATATATTCATTTCAAATTGGTCATTGTGTACTAGCAGCTTGTTTGATCCACTTCCTAAAGTACTCTACCTCCAGCGCTCGTGTTTTGATGACAGACTGTGGATCATACTCATTGTTGTAGCGCAGATCAAGGTGATGAGCACCTCCAGGAATCATAATGGCTACCAGAGATTCTGAGATACTTCTGGTTACTCCACCACTCATCCATGGGTCAAGATCTCCATTGCTAAAAAAAAGGGGACGCTTAGTAAGGTCTCGAACATACTATCTGTATGCCAACTGAAACATATAACTCACAACATTACATTATGACACAGGGATATGTCATATAGTAAGGGACATGGATGGTAGGAATATGTCCTTACACTCTCTACATAAATCTACAGTCTACATCTATCAGCCTATGGTCTAATTCCCAAAAAGGTCTGCGAGCTGTAGACAACAGGGCACCTTACAATATTTGGAAGCAAACTGGTAATTCAGAAACATTGTTAAATCAGTCATCATTCTACAACTGTAAAATCAGTTCTCATCTTTCTACAATTTCACCTGAAAATTATGTTGCTGTGAGCACTTATGTTCCTTCCACCATATATAATTTCAGCCCAGTCTTTACGTGGTCGCACTCCAAACTGGCTGTAGCACTCATCAGAGAAGGCTTGGAAGTTCCATGGCTGTGACTCAAACATGTCATTTATACCATCTGTACACATGGGCATCACCATCTCTGTACAAGACTGTGAAATATAAGAGATATGTTATATATGATATATAATGCTTGAGTTATCGAATCAGTCAACATCCAGTACTAATGAGGGTTGCCTTGACAAACACCAATGATAACTAATCAATGTGACATTTTCTGTGCTATTAGCTGCATGTAAACCCCCAAAATCAATGTGTGAAAATCTTACCTGGTAGAACCAACCCAGTAGGCCCAGATTCCCAGTCGCAGTCTGTGAGGTGTTGAGACAGGCTGCATCTCCTGTGTAATTGTAGTAAACTCTAACGGCTTGAGAGATACCATGCAGCAGCTGTTTGTCTGACACGCTGGTATCAAACTGAAGATGTTTGCAGACCTCCTGAAAACCCCCCCGACAAAACAAAGCATGTAAAACAACACTTAACATCAACAATCCAAGATGGATTACTTGATAGAAATCCATAGATCTTACATCGATATCGATAAACAACTGCTTTGTGTTCCAAGAGATGACAAGCCAAATTTGGTTTAAAAGCATGTGAACAAGCAAAGCTTTATAAATGTTCCTGTTCACATTAAGGAATGTATATAAAAATGTGAAAAGCCTCCATGTGCTTTACATGGGGAATCATCCTATATGCGTGTGCAATTGAGTGGAAAGGAATTTCACTACAGCAAAAATGTATCACAGACAAGCTGGAACAAAGGAGAAAGAACATTTCTAAAGACAAAGAAATCAACAAACATTCAGATTAAGCAGTTATTTGGGGAAATTAAGGTCAGGTTGTGCTATTGTGTACTTTGTGTCAATCATTTAGCTACCTGGATAGAAAGATGCAGAAGACATGGTAAATGAAATTAGCCTTAACCTAAAGCCTTGAGACATAAAAACATAAAACATTTCACTACCATCAATTTAAATCATACATACCCTAACTAAGGTTGATTTACTTCAGTAATTAAAGTAATAATAATCTTTTAGGGTGAAACAAAAGCTTCAATTCACATGTTCAAATGCCTTGTGAAAACTGTGCAATGCAATTCAAAGCAAAACACTATGAATGTTACACAGCAAAAAATTACACAACAACAATTTCTAGTATGAATGGAAAAAAACATATTGGTTTAGTCATTACACAGTCATGTAATCCTTTTTAACTTTAAACACTCTATTCTATGTTGTCCCAATGTTGGTTTTGCTTAAAATACACTTGACAGCTTTGTTAAATCTGTAAAATATGCCTTATAAATACACCAAAATACAATGTATTGTAATTACACCTGATGGAAAAATGCTTTTAAAGAAATAAAAACACAAACACAAAAAAGAAGTTAGAAAACACAAAATAAAAATAATGTATCCCAGCAACGTAATATGAACGCAGCCACAAACAAAAGACAGGACAGTAAGGCTGAGGTTAAGATGGTGGTCTGTGGGCAAGATAAGGTACATGCATGTTCAAACAGAAATGTATACTATGACAAAAACCGTGGTAGCTGTCCAAAGCACCTTCTCTACTTTTTTATGGGATTAGGCCTACACATTCATCTCCAGCAACTGACTTCCCACTCCTAAGATTCAATACCCCCTTCTCCCAGTTACTCAAATAATCACATTAGCTTTGTCATTAAAAAGTCTTCTCTTTGCACCCTCTGCCTAAACTGCTTTAACCACCCATAGGGGTGGGGAGGGGAAAGAGAGGGGAAAGAAAACTACTCAATAGTGAACCATTTGAGCTTTTGCACAGTCTGCATAATCTACACAATCTGCATAATCAGATTTATAAAAGATAAACTATAGTTGTCAGCAAAAAGTACAGACGGTGTACCTAAAAGCTCTTGAATAACAAGCTTTTGGTCTAAACACTGATAAACAACGAAACTATTTATTGACTCTTTAACTTTGACAATTTATTGAAATTTAAATGGCTTTAAATTCACACTTCTACGTCTATCTCTAGTCTAAAACCTAATGGTGTGTATAACACCACAAACAAGCAGTGTGGACGTCACTGAATATAACGCAGTCTAGTTTTGTGGCATTAAGCAGCTGATGTTCAAAGCATTCTGAACCTTTGTTACATTTTGTAACCTTTTTAGAAGCATACTTATTATGCTTTACTTGCTGTCTGCATATGTGGGTAACTAGTTTGGAACAGACCTTGAGGTATGGTAAAGCCATGTTTTGGAACATTAAAGTACCATGGTATTTTTTGAAATACAACAGAGTACCATGTACATACCATATTATATGAATATGGTAATCATATATATGAAGTGCAATGGTATTTCCAACAGTACTTTTTGTTTAAGTGTGTTTTAAGTTTATTATACCTTAACAGGCCAGGGTGGGAGTGGCTGGAGGAAGTTAGCTTCATAGGGATAATCCACCATGGCTAAATTCACCCAGGTTTCCTGAAGCCATGCCTTGAACCCGTACACTTCCTCTGCGCTCTTTAAAGGAGAACACAGTCCAAACTCCTGAGACAGCCACTGAAGACTTTCGCCTACATGAGAACAACCAATGCCTTATTTAAATTACCTAGTAACACCAAAAAGTTTTATAACACAATTTTCAATAATGCCAATAAAGTTGGTGGGCTGCCTGACAACAAGTTGAATAATCAACTAAGTGAAGTGTACTAGAAAGTAAAGTGTAACATAATAGAAGAATTAGGGGATTAAGTATTAAGTAACACAGAAATCACTTTCACCAACCAGTTCCTGAGAGATTATCAACAGCTGCCCAGGATCTCCTGATGTTGCTGCTGCAGTTGACACCACTGACAGTGAAGTCATGGGTGACCACTCTGTAAAAATCTCCACATGGCACAATAAACTGCCAGATGGGAGCAGATGCAGCAAGAGCACTGGAGGACCACAGAGAAATGATTAGTGATCATAATTTATATATATATATATATGTGTGTGTGTATCATATTAATAACGTTACAAATACAAATTTTAATGTAAATCTTCACCCTACTACAGCACTGGGATACTTCATCCTCAACCATGCTGCCAGCATCCCACCGTAAGAGCCGCCGATGGCGATGACTGGACTCTTCTGAGCTCCAGGCACACTTTGCTTAAGTGCTTTGATTAAAACAGCAAAGTCAGCCAAAGCCTGTTCTGAGGTCAGGTAGTTCAGATACTTTGGATTCTGAAGGAAAGGTCAAGCACATAAAAAAGGTTAATTACTCTGTTAACAAACACACATCTATTGATCTATATGAGCAGTGGTCTGGACTTACGCTGTAAGACTCCTCTCCAAAAGGCATGGACTCTCCATAGTAGCGATGTTCGGCAAACAACAGCATGGCTCCCAACTCCTCAGCCACGTCCCACATGAAACCCTTGAGAAAATTTTAATCAGCTTCTATTTTGACTGGCATTTTGTATGTTCTGCATTCATAAAATGATTCTCCTGGATGGTACCATAGTACCATAAAATACAAAAAAACACAAAGTTTGTGTCACACAAACATTATTTCAAAATTAACAGACATTAACAGGGGACAATGTACATTATTTGTTTTATAAATTACTGTACATATTGTGTCAAATAAGTGTACATAGATTACATCGTATAAAGTACATTTTTTCACTATGCTTTCTAGATATCAACATCAGCCAACAAAAAAAACCATTTCATTCAAACACAAGTATCCTTTATGTGTGCATACTACATAGAGAATATTTTTACACTATTTCTTCATATGGAATTGCAGTTAAAGCTATAATTGTATACTTACCGTGTTGTTGCAGAACCAGGTGATGTCTCCTTCATTGCCAGTGTAAAACAGGATTGGGCCTCCTTCCTTATGCCAGTGCTGATCATTGAGAAGGTACCGCTGCTTGAACGTTCCATTCTCCAAAAATCCAAAATGATTAATCTGTAATTAAATCAGTAACAGGATAACAACAATAACTGTTATTATGAAAACAACATCATATTAACAGTCCTGAATGGAATCTCTGTCTGCAAATTCGCAACACTACATGTAGCCACTAAAAAACATTTTCATCTTTAAATAAAAAGAGCCAATCAGCTTTTTTTATGCACAGCTGGACAGGCCCGAAAAATACAGCCTTTAGCCTGAGTCTTTAGCCTGATTAAAAAAGCTACATTTATGATGACATTCTTGTCAGATTTTATTGTTAAGTGAAATGATATTATTTAAATGCAATCATGACAGTTTTGGAGATTTCTGCTTTTCCTCATTTAAATAGAAAGCAGTTACTTTATGACTAAAAACAGCTGCCCAAGCGAGTTACCAAGATGACTGGGAGTGATTTGACAGGGTCCATCCAGCTCAGAGACTTGCATACCATAAAGTAATAATGTCTTTATTCTTGGGTGTTCTCCTCAGTCTTCTGGTTCTGAGACACCCTGTATTGTTGAGTGCAAAAGCTCTGAGCAGGACGAAAGGATAATTAGGCTCAATTTGTATTAAAATGTAGTGCCAGCGTCAGGGATGCCACATTAGTTCTGGTTTCAGCAAAACTGTGACATTCATTCATTCAGTCAGTCCAGGATTTGTCCACTGTCCTGCATTTCCATAAACCCTCCAAGTCCGAGTAAAAAAAAAAAAATTTGTTACCAGAGCTACATTGCTGCAGTTCTGAAAGTTCTTGCTGGAATCCCACTCAACACTTAATAAAGGATGTTCTTTCTAGTGTTTTGTTTAGTTTTTTTTAGTAAAGGCCCTCTTTCTCCTTACCACAAAAGAGTAAGACATTTTATGAGCGAGCCAATGACAGCAAAAAGCCTCACAGTAACACTGATTCACCAGCAGTTAGATTCTGGCTGCAAGTCAAATAAATGTCAGCTATATTCATGTTTTTGTGACTTTGAGCTCTGAAACGATAAACATTAGTCAAATATACAATTTACAATTATTAGATTGACTTATCCTTCTTATGTTTTAAAATGCAGACTTATTGTAAATATATGTATTGTATACTATGCATCATATTTTTCATCATCTTAATCTTAATTTGTACTGTAAAAATCTTTTTACGGTAGAACAAGGTACATTTTTATTAAAAATATTGAAAACAAAAAAAAACTACAAAATAATGTTTTCTTTTTATTTTAAGATTAAAACTATTATAAACTTTAAAATGACCATGACAGACTCAAAGTGTTATGCAGTCTAGTGAAATTTCTAATCAAACCATAATGATTTTAGCTTCAGCCAACATAGGTCACATCATGGCCACTAAATAATCGCCACAGAGGTAAAATAAAAACTGTGCAGCGTCGCCTTCTGGATGTTTTATATTCTCTTGCACATACTTTAGCTCAGTGACTTTCAATACTGGTCTTGGAAGACCCACAGTTCTGCACATTTTGTATGTCTCTCTTAGTTAACACATCTATTTCATACTTTTTATTAATTACAATATTGCTGAAATATTAGCCCAAACAATGGCTAATTTTATTTATTTTTGTTATCTCTCAGTTTTGCCAGCCACACAGCTTCTAAAATATATAACAAAACAAATAAACACATACTGTATCTTATATAGCTTATAAGCTATATAAGCTCTTATATAAGCTTTACAAGACCTGAAGAACCACAACCCATCTCGAAGAGACATGGGTTGTGGTTTTCTTCGAGATGGGCCAGTAAGCAGCCACCTAGCAATCAACCCTAGAACTGTACAGCAACACATTAAAACATGCTCAGAACACCTTAGCAACATCCTGGCTACCACCCAGAACTCTCATGCATTATAGCAGCAAGTTTTAAACTAACAAATTCCTCTCATGTATTTATTTATAAAACATGTTCTTATAGCTTATTTAGTAGTGCATTATGCTATAGCGCAAGGTCATAGGTTCAATTACCAGGAAATACATACTAATTAAATGTATATATTGAATGCACTGTAAGGTAATTTGGAGAAAACAGTATGTCAAATGCTTTTTGTAATGTGTATTTACACAGTAATACTTTTGCACAGTGTAATACACAGCTTTGTTTTTATTACCATTATTAACCCTCAGCTAAGATGCTACTTATATCAAAAAGATGCAAAAACTATATTCACATAACAACCATGAAACAAACAGAATTAAGAAACAGCTTAAGCATGAACGTGAAATCAACCACAAATAGAATATAAATCCAGGATTAATTAAATTTTTTTGTAAAGTCATTTTAATAGCCTTGTCTGCACTACTACAGCTGAAGGCTACCTTTGAGGCACACTAAGTGCTGACAATGGCAAAACCGAGACAATAAAGAGCAAGAAAGTCAGGAAATGGCCTTATCATCCTGAGGGCCTGAGGACAGAACGAGCTGAGCAGACACTGTAAAAACAATGGCCTTCACTACAGTCCATACAGGTCAAGCAGTAATTAGGCTGACAGTAAAACAAGGTTGTTTATGTCTAAAATAAGAACTTTTAAAATTTTACTTTCAGCTCCCCAAAATAAAAAAATCCCTTCAGGCAGAGTGCCAGCATCAAATGCTGTCAGCAGGCAGGACCAAGCCTAGAAATCTTACGCTTCTGCTATTATACTGTGGGAGATAAAAGGAAAAGGACATTTTCTGTGGACATAATACAGAGCAGGACAACAACCACAAATAAAATAAAGGAAATTCTTAAAGGAAGCCCAGTAGTAAGTACATGGGAAGCCACATGAAGGTAAAACTGCTGTGATTTGCAAATTAACAACCAGCACAATGTGACTGATCACAAGCTCCTAATTTGATTATATTGACAATCATTTTGATCTAATGATTATTAAACCTTTAAACGATTAAAAACATTGAGATGTGGAAAAGTTTAAATGTGTTGTCAATGATAAGCTTATCCAAATATAAACGTTGAAATGAAAAATCTATGGAAATGACTATAACTAAAAAAAAACATTTAGGATATTTACATTCAGTGGTCATTCAATTACCAAATTGGTTAGAAACAGGTTAGAAACATTGTATTAATGTAACTGCATTTGTCATAGGTTACCCTCCGAAAATACATTTTTCACTTAATATGCACTGAGGACAAAATATCGACAATATCGTAGTCCGTCCAGTAAGTGAACATTGTTGTTCCGCATACTGTTCTGACGCGCAGATATATAAAGCAATGAAACAATAATAAAACTTACCTGCTGATCAAAATGCAAAGTTTTGTACGAGACTGAGCGGTGACCAGAGAAGGTTTGGATTGCGTGTCTACCTAGAAGCTGTGGTTTGAAAGCAAGTGCATGACAGCTGACGATAAAGATGAGAAAAACAGCATTGCAGGACAGTCTCATGGTTGAGCAATGTGAATGAGTGGACAGTCCATGTGATAGTATCAACCGATGACTTATTTGCATAAGCGGAAAAAGGAAGACGTGTTAAACGACTTGCATTTGTCGTGGATCTATGACGCGATACGTTCAACTTCTCAAACTACAGCAAAAACCAAACAGATCGGCTACAATGCAACAACAGGGTAAAAAATGTTTTTGTTAATTCCAAACAATTATTAAAACAATTATCAGGCCGTATCGCTGATAGATCTGTTCACCATATGTGCACGGTGATTAAGTGTCCTTTGAGACGCAAATCGGATTATGTTGTTTGTATCTTTTAACAAACGACATGTTTTGATAACTTCTCTAACAACAAAACCTGCTTCCGTTTCGTGAACAGGTCAGAAGCGCAGTAACTTATGGGTGTTGTAGTTTTTTGTTTTGTGTTGTGTTCTCTATGCCGTATCAAAATACCAGTAATACAATCTGCTACTGTAAAATAATTTGTATCTAAAATTTTAGTTTAAACAACATAAATTATATTATTTTCATATTTTATATTTTTAATACTCATTTATTAAAATAAGTATAATTATGAATAAACACTATTCTAATTTTGATTTAATTTTCTATTTCTATTTTAATTCTACTATTGTTTAATTTATTTTAATGTTTGATTACATTTAAATGTTCACTTTAGTATAATTGTAACATTGTTATAATTATTGTTGTTAATATTGTTAATAAAGAAAGTTTAAGCTTTATAAAATACACACCTCTTTCTACAATGACAACATATCATTACAGTGTCATAATCATGTTTATTTGAAGAAATGTATTAAGCAGTCTATACGCAATATAACAACAAATGTACAGTTAAATCTACTTGGATAAAAATGTTGTGGGTTCCAAAAGTTCTGTCCTCACTACACAAAGGATTGTTACCCCTTGCTGAATATTGTAATTAATATAATGAAGTTCTTATAATAATAATAATGTCTATACAGAAAAAGTAAGCATAGTACTACTAGTAAAACGACTGTATTGAAAATTATGGCCTTTAACATAGAAAATAAATTATCCTAGTGCCATCATACATAATGCAAAATAACACAATATGGCAAGTATCTGTAAAACAAAGCTAGACAAAAATACCCGACAGAGACAATACTGTGCATTGCACATCATGTAACACAGACAGAAAACTGTTTATACAAAACTAGAAAAGGTTATTACTTTAAAATAAAGTCTGTTAATAAAAATCGTAATATCATAGATAAGCAACTATGCACAAATATAACAAATATGCAAAGTAAATGGCATTGGCAACCAAAATTACCTGAAACAATTGGTCCTCAATCACAAAAACTGTTGTGGTGAATGGATTAAAAAAAAAACACTCTAAACAAAACCAGTGACGACTCATCGCATAAACTGGACAAAATTCATCCCTATCATGTCATTTAGTAAATCTGTTTACAACAAATAATGCAAAATGCAGGAAAATGCTTTTTAGCAGCAAGTAAAATACTGAAAGTCTATGAAAGGGTAGATTCACAGTTCCATTGATACAGGCGCAAACAACCTTACAGCAAGCCAAGGTCAGAAGTACACGTTCTGACTGAATCAAAGCCATTAAAATGCACAACACAACACAACTCCAGAACGGGCAAAAGCCTACTAATATTAGGATTGCACTGTATCAAATCATGACAAAACTCAATCAACTATTCCTCAATGTGATGCTTAAAAACATCACAAACAATTGTGCAGGATTCACTATGAACATCTAGCAAATATATGGTATTTCCCTCACTCATACATAAACTAAGCAGACACTCTTCTCTCTGCCTCTAAAGTACCAAAAGCTTTACACATCACTACGGTTGTTACAACACCAAAACTGGACTAAAAAAAACTATCAAGCATCTTGGTACATTTCAGTTCTTCTAATACTTCAAAGGTGAAAGGACAGTGTCTCCAACTATTATTTAGACAATGCAATCCTTTGGGGAAAAGATTTAAATGGAATGAAATAAGCATTTTAGTGCACTGTGTCATTGGCCAAGGAGTAAAAACAACTGTTCACTTTTAGAGTTAACATGCAAAGATGTTGAACAATAAAATCTACATCTTTGCTGAAAACCTCTGATCGGAAAGATCTGAGTGAATGGAAACAAAACAATTCAAAACATGTCTGGTTCATATTTCATCTAAAACCAAAAAGAAAACATAAGAAATAAAATGTTGCATTAGGAAACTGAAGCATATTGCGCTGTGACATTTCTTTAAAAACAGTTGTCTCCCAATACTTATTAATGTAGTGCTAAAAAGTATATATGTAAAGTGAAGTGCTGGCCAAGTATGGTGACCCAATTTAAAATTTGTCCTCTGCATGCATCCCATCCAGATGGTGCACACATTGGAGTGGTGAGTTGTGAATACATACCCAGAGCAGTGAGCAGCACTGCAGCACCCAGTGAGCAATTGGTGGTAAGGTGCCCAGCTTAAGTGCACCTCAGTTATTACCTGCCGGTACTGGAAATCAAACCAGCAACCTTCTGGTTACAAGTTAAACTCTTTAACCAGTAGGCCACAACTGCCTCAATGTATAAAATGTATAGTACTTATGTACTACGGTAGAATTTGTCGTAGTGCCTTTAGTGGGTTTAATTATTGGATTCAGGCAGGATGAGTCTAGAATGTAATGAGAATCAAAACAAATTAGATCATTCAAAATAATTAGATTTACAAATTTAAAAGTAAAACATCCAGATGTCTTACAATAATAAGACCTGCAAGGAAAATGTGCTTAATTGGCATGAAAAGGATGTCAATGCAATAAAATCTTAAAGGGGTAGTGTGTCCAAAATTGAAAAGCTTAAACCTCATCATTCATATTGATTCAAATACAGCATGCAAAAGTTTGACATAAATAATGCAGAATGGGATTGGCATGTGTGATGTAAACGGTTACAAAGGGCCAAGGTTTGAATGTGTAAATGCAATTCAAAATGCTGAAAGAAATGTGGTAAATGATCCATTTTTGATAGAACTGTCCCTTTAAGGATTATATAAATAGGCTTTATTTTTGAATATAGCCTAGACATGCTTTTTGTTAGGATAAAAATATGATAGAGGCACATTGGGTTTTTGCTATGGTTTATCAAAATGACACTGTTGCTAGGTATTAACGACCAAACTTCCATGCAAGCTTTAAGCATAGTGTACAGTATAGTCTCTCCTAAATTGTTTTAACCTGGTAGATTATTAAAAGTTGCTGGGCGACTGCTCGCAAACATTTTGCCATGCATATACCACCTTAAATGAGCTCACGACAAAGGAAGTGCATTTTGTGCAAATAATAAATGTACACATACCAACATTGTGGCAATCTTTCATCAGGAAGAAATGCAAATGATTGTTTACTAATCATTTCACCCTCCACTACAGCCCTTATTGGTGAATGCACATATTCACATGTCAAGACATCAGTAATGGCAAACAATATTGGTTTGAGTTTTTTAACCAAGTGTTTTGAATTCGCAGAAGTGTAAATACGATCTGAGGGCTACTGTTGGGGCAGGGGTTGATCAGTAAACACAAACATTTTGGTTTGTTCCTCACACAAAGCTATTATATTGCTTCAGTATAAAAAAAATTATTTTGCCCTTTTTTGGAGACAGCCTCATGCTTTTATTGTATGGAAAAGGAACAGCTCGAACTTTCCACAGAAGAATAAAAGTGGTGGGTAATTGACAAAAGAATTTTCATTTTTGGGTGCACTGTTCCTTTAAACAGGTGAGACGGGTGACAATGAAAACCTGCAGTTCCGTTTTTTCAAATCTCTAATGAAAGATACAATGGCTCAAGTCAAAAGGGAAATCCCAACTTGTACAGGAGAGTAAAAAATCTCATTGTCTGACCTATCAGCTAGGATTACTTTGTAACAGCGTCTTTTTTTTTGTTTAAAAGCATCTAAGAGCTCCAGTCCCCCTCATAGAAAGCAGCATAAACTGATTATATTTTATCTCAAATGCACAGAGTATAGTTTAAAATACCCAGTGGTTTGAAGACGGGTAAAAGAATTAGACTTCACTGTAGTGGTCACCAACAATACAACCACTTTGTATGTAATCCATGTTGCCCCTTCAGCCAGAAAGGGTAGCCAAGTCTACTAGTTCATGCTGCAGCAACTCAAGTAATTGATGTTTTTCCCTTCTCCGGGCATGGGGCTGGAGTCATTGTTGTCCAGAGTGTTCTGCTTGGCCTCACGGATCAGTTTGCAGGCAAGGTCTAGGAAGAGCTTCTCCACGTTGTCCGATTCTTTGGCGGAGGTCTCCAGATATAACATGCTCTGAGCCTCTGCAAACTCCTCCGCTCGCTGCCTGTGGACTTCACGTTTATCTGCCAAGTCAATCTTATTCCCTGCAAACAAAACAACAGGTTCGGATAGCAAATAGCTCAAATGTGAAATATGTGTACACATTTAGGTGGTCCATCATATACCAGGCAGTTTGTTCACGGTTCAGGTGAGCTGTTTGCAGCAGCTCCCAATTTTTTTTTAAACTACCACTGGACAGTCATTGCTGATAACCCTTATCTTTAAAGCACCATTCATATAGATTATGAAAGCCACACCATAAATTGACAAACTATTGTAGTTTTTACATTTAAATTTTTTTTGCATGGCACCTGTACACAGCGTACAGTGATAAAAATAAACTATATTACTTGGTGTAAGAATTTTTTTGAATTTGAAATGATATTTAAAAACTGAATGAACTATTCATTGAACATTGATGTTGTTTATCATAATATTGCTGCCATCATTTTTTAAAAGCGAAATGTCATTAAAAGCTATGTGTGATATACAATTAAGTATTAAGTATACAAACTATATTAAGTATCTTAACGAACTTACTGGACTATTGTCCTTCTGTACCGAGCAATTGTTACTAAACTAGATAGGTATTTTGTCTGATGAAAATGTGAGTGGTGCTTGCCGTGGCAAAACTCGGGAATATTGTTTTAACATGATGCTAACGTGATTTACCATGATGCTTGTACGATTTAGCATGATTTTAGCATGTTTTCATGATGTTAGCATGACACTAGCATGAATTAGCTTGATGCTAGCATGATAGATATACTAAAATATGGCTTATTCATGATGTTAGGAGGTTTCTAGGGTGATCCCAATGGTTTTTTGGGTGTGGTCAGGAAGTTGCGTGGGCAATACCTAAGCCCACTGACAGCCTGAGTCAAATAAGCCCACCCACATGTCTCTATAATGTTCTAATGTTGAAATATGGCTTTTTCGTTTTATTACATGGTTACAAGGGTACTGTAAATGGTTGCTAGGGTGTAGCTAGACAGTTAACAGGGTAAAATCAATAGACAGATGTGTGAATCAGCCAATTCCCATGTCTCTGTGATGTTCTGGTGCTGAGATATAGCTAATTCATATTGGTTGCTAGGGTGCTCTAATTAGTTGCCAGGGCATGACTGGATAGTTTCCATGGTAATAATTAAAGACTACTTGCCAGTCTGCGTCAAAAGAGGCCACCCACTTGTCTCTGTGATGTTCTGATACCTCTCACCTTATTAAATGGAAGTCAATGGGGTGGTTGTTAGGGTACTGTAACTGGTTGCCAGGGTGTGGCTATGAAGTTGTGATGTCACCATTTTTTGCTGCTTGTTATGGCCAAACGATAT
>JAZGTJ010008786.1:0-20429 GCA_036877575.1 Botia almorhae | reverse complement strand
GACTGACCAGGGCACTCCTCTGACAGGAATGAAGGCTCTGGTGTCTTACAACTACTGTCAACAGTTTGAGAATCTGGGGATGACTCTCGAGTCTCTCGAGATGGGGGCAAAGACAATGGAGATGTGTGTGGTGGTGAGGAGGATGGAGGAAGTATACTTGCTGATGAGGAAGAAGAGGAGGATGAAGATGATGATGGGGTGGGGCCAGGGGTAGCTGGAGGAGGACTTGACGGCTTGGATCCAACCCCAACCAATGGCTGCATTTCTGCTGATCCTCCCACCCAGCCACCAGCAACCGTGCTACAATTACTATTAGCGTTTTTAGCATCACTTCCATCTATAGTTAAACCTTTCTCTCTAGGCTTCTTTCCAGGCCTTCTCCTACGCTTTGCTGCCATTGAAGATGTAGGGGAGGAGGCAGATGAGGATGTGGACGTAGCAGAGCTGGGCTTGGCTTTTTTTGACTTCAGTCCACTAGGGTTGGCTGAAGAAGTAGGTCCAAGGATATTGCGTTGTTTTCCAGTTTTGCTCAAGTGTTTGTCTCTTCCTGGAATAGCCAGTGTCTCTGAACAGGGCTTCAGAAAAGGTGACCGGCTTTCATTGTCCCGGCGGAACACCACAGCAATAGAGCCACCAACTACTGAGGGCCCTGAAGCTCCACTAACAACTCCACCAGGTCCAAGAAGGTCAATGCCCAACTTCCCAGAGTTACCTGTGGTGCTGCTGACCCCTTCACGCACCAGAACAGACACTTTAGACTGGAGCTTACCTTTTCTGCTACTACCACCAAGCTTTTTGGATCTCCCAGAACGCCCAGCATCCTTTTTCCCTGCTTTATCTTTACCAGCTTTTCGTCCTCGTTTGGTAGTGGATGACGATGCTGTAGGTTGAAGGGAAGTGGTATTGCCTGAGGATGCAGAAAGTGGTGGCGAGAGAGACGACAACAGGTTTTTACTTTTGGCTTTTGGTCTATGAGAAGTTGATTCAGACTGTCCACCTTTCTTGCCTGATCTGGACTTCTTCTTCAAATGATGTTGGTTTGTCGTGGGTGCTGTAGATTTAATTTTAGGGCTGGGAAGAGGAGGTTCAGGAGGAGGGGGAAGCAAAGGTGAGTCCTCAAGTGAAGGGTAGTCTGAATCCAGTGCTTCTCCATCCAACGACAGCATATCTACCTCAGGACGATCTGATTCATATTCATGATAACGTGGAGGGGTGATTGAAGTGGGTCGAGACCTGCTCCTATGCTCCTCTTCCTTTCTCTCCTCATCATCATCTGATCTTCTCCTTCGTTTCTTCTTCCTCTTACGATGTTTGTCTGAGCTGTGGGATCGGCTGCGGGAATGCCGTTGGCTACAGGGTGGTGAACTTGGGACTGTGGTAGTGGTTGTAGTGGTGGTAACTGTGATAGTACGTTTGATTGCAAAAAGATCAGAGCCATTGAGATCTTGAATGGAAGGGGGTACAACAGGTCTGCTATCTCGTCTCCTGTCTCTGTCTCTATGCCTTACTGTTTCCTTTTCTTGATCTCTCCTGTCACTGCTTCTTCTGCTCCTTTTTGTACTCCCTCTTTCTCTGCTGCTTGACCTCCTGGTATCTGCATCTCTCCTTTGCCCATCTCTTCTTCTGGTGTCTCTGTCTGTCTCTCTGCATCTATCATCTCGCCATCTATCCCTATCCCTGTCTCTTTCATGATTCCTGTCTCTCTCTTTCTCCTTCTCTTTATCTCTATCATGATCTTTGTGGTGATCCTCAGAATGGCTGGACCATGATCTGTGACTGTGAGTTCGTTGGGAGGCATTTTGGGAGTGGGAGTGAGAGGAGTGTCCTGGAGAACTATGGCGTCTCTTTTTCCTTTTACAACTATCACTTCTGCTACTCCCTCTGTCCCTATTCTTTTCTTTGTTTTCTCTTCCTCGATCCTTCTCTCTGCTATCTCTATTCCCTCCCCCGGACTCCTTCTCCTCTTTCCTTTTCTTCCTCTTTTCCTTTTCTTCTCTTCCTTCCTTACGCTTGTGTCTATCCCTGTCCTTTGAACTTTTGGAGGATTTACGACTCCTCCCTTCATCAGTGGATAGCTGTGGAGATGTAGGAAAAGGAGGAGAGGGTAAAGGCAAGGGCAAAACAGAGGCAGGTGAAGGTGATATGGATGCAGAGGAGGGGCAAGATCTGAATCTTTCTTTCCGCCTGCTTGTCAGTTTTCGTCTCAGATCTCCCACACCCATGGAAGTCACTGGTTCCCTCTCCCATTCGTCATCAGCACGAACAGATACAAATCCATCACCCTCTAAGACCCGTAAGATTCTCTCTGGTTTGGGGCCGCTCCCCTGAAGGTAAGAAGGACTGCTTGAGGATGGAAGCAACACCTCCCTTCTTCTCTCAATCACACGTTCTCTTCCTCTTTCATTGGCCCCGACTATCTCTCCTTCTTCTATCTCTGAGTGCTCAGAGTCTGTACCAATTTCTCTTAGATTTGTTTCCTGTTCCCTCACTCTTTCTTTGATGGATCGTTTGCTGTTGAGCTCTAAAGGTACATTTTTAAATGTAGATGATGAAGCGACAACTTCAGTTGAATCTGGAGGCCCACCTTCCGTTTCAGCAGCTTGCTCCATTTCCAATTTTCCATCACCTTTCATAACATTGCCTTCACTATTAATGCTGCTTTCTCCCTCATTTTCCTCGTACGTACGTCTTTTTTCCTCCTCTGTCTCAGAAGCTGGAGAACCAGTAGGTTCAAAAGGATCATACTTATCAATTTCCTCCTCCTCATCTTCAGTGGACACTGGTTCTCTCTCACCCTCCCCTTCAGTTGGGTGAAAGGGATCATATATGTCATTATCTACCCCCTCCTTCTGTCCATCATTGCAAGGATGTGTGGATGATGAAGATGCATGAAGTGGAGGATTAGAAGGAGGCACAGAAAGTGACGATGGCAACAGAGTGGATGACGTGGATGACACAAAGTTTCCTGTTCCTTTGCTGGCCCTGTTGTCTCCAACACGGCCTCTGTCTTCATCTACATGGTAGTTTGTACCAGGAGAGGAAGATGAGGGGGAGGAGGAGGGGGAGGAGGGAGCAGATGAAGGAGATGAAGGCGAGTTGGAGGGTGATGAAGGAAGAGGGCTTTTGGCAGTCTTTATGATCCTCTCAGAGGTTTTGTGGGAACAGGGCAGTTGCATCAGCTCCAAGGCTTGAATTACACCTGAACACCATCCGGGATACGGGCCTGAGGGCAAAAAACAGTCTACAGAACCTCCTTTATTCCTTAAGGATGGCCGCAGGAGAAAACGTCCATTCAAGAAGGATCCTAATGAAGAAAGACAAAATAAAATAAAGAAAAAGGACAACATTTGGACTAGGGGTGTAACAATATTCAAAACTTAAAAATGCCCATATTGAACACAACTATGGTTAGCATTGACATTGCCATTGACAAAGTAAGTTTAACTAACTACAGTTACGAATGCAGTTATAAAACTAGTTATGAATGCTATATTTCTGTAGTATATTCCAAAAATACAAACAACTATAAATCAACACGACTGCAGCACACTGTGTTGGAAACAAGTGTGCATAGTATAACAGCGTATAGTATAATAATGTATAGCATGACAGAGCTCTATGGCACGGTTCTTTGTTAAACTTCAAAAAACACCATACAAAAACATTGAATTGAGTGAAGTAGCCAATTCTAAAAATGCAGGGATAGTTTTTAATGCCTTTCTACAATGTCTCCTACAAGTTAAGGATCTGAACCTACCTGGCTTCTGGTAGCCAACATTGGGGGTAACAGTTGTCAACAAAGCAAGAGATGAGCCATCCTCTACTCTCACTTCTGCTGTTAGCTCCACATCAAAGTCACTAAACGAGAGTAAAACAATCATTTTCTGAGAGTCTGATTTTAAGAGAATGTTTATCAATTTTAAATGGCCAGGTAGAGCCAGTATTTCCAGTTTTACAATGTTAAAAATGTACTATTAATTTTGTAAAAAAAGAAAAGCTATAATACAGCTATAATATATATATATATATTTGTTATTTCATACAGAACACTTGATGGGCACAAGTTCATGAACATAGGGCATAAACCTATATCTTCCTGAGATTCCTGCCATCTATATAGAGACAGCACAAAAGCCAGAAATAGAACAACAAAGTTTACAAAATAACTAACATTGTTAAGTTGTATATATTTTTAATATTTAAAATATTTTTTTAGATTTAAAAATAAGTTTTAAATTTAATTGGAAATAGGCTTTTGATGTGGCATAAATGCATTTACACAAACAAAAAAAGCAATTACAGAATACAATGCATCACAGACTTGAATGTTTTCTCCCCAATGGAAAACAACGCAAATGCTGGTTGTCACCACAACAGACACAGATGCAGCCCCTGCATTTCTGTGCTATTTTCTAACTGTTGATCTATGTTGGATATGGTCAGGCAAAGATCTTTCTGCATCATATCTCACTGTTTTGAATGTTACGCATGTTACATTTGGCATGGAAAGTTCAATTCTTATTCTCAAGCACCTACCAGTCCAGGTACTGAGGTTGTGAGATAAGCTGAGGCACAAGACATACAGGCTCAGAAGACGTAGCAACAGCAGCCCCCTAGAAGAGTACCAAACAAATGAAAGGGGTCAAATGTCAACTCAGGGAATTGGGTAGGTGCATACTGGGTACATTACAGATATACAACACACATAATGAAACAGTAATAATGAAGCAAGCAGACTGTACACTGTATACTGTACCAGTTCACTAGGCTCTTCCTCTGAGGTCTCTCTGTTTCCTTGGAAACATCTTAAACCAGCTGTTTTTCTGTCTGCCTTAGGTTCTATTTCCTCTTTATCATCTGCACATTGTTTAGTCTGTGACTACAACATGATTGGAGATACAAGACGGACATGGAGTATTCAGGAACTGGACCTCACCAACTATAGTATATAGTATATGCTCTCATAACAAAAAACACAGTTATGCATGCTTCGATGTGACCTTTACATGGCCACTTACCTTGGCCGGCAAAACTTCTGCTTCATCCTTGTGAGGCTGTCCATCTGTTCCCATCTAGAGACACCAGACCCCATTAAAGGTTATGATTAATACACAGAGATCTGAAAACACCAGCTCTAAGGTAAACTACACACACGTAATTAAATCTTAAGGATCTTGCGAAATGACTTGCATTAAATCTCTGACCATCACTTGAGGACCACTGACAGAAACATAATCATTGAAGTAAACTCACGAGAAAGCTTCATCTACATTGACACTCAGCACTGCACCTTCAGTTCTAGTGACAGCACTAATAGCGGGCGGTGGATGAAACTAATGTAAGATGCTACAAATATCTCGGCAATACAATCTAGTGCGTCTGTCCACTGCAGTGTTTGGCTACCTGTATGCTCATTTGTAAACTATCATAAAATAAAGGCAACTAAAAACGAAAACGGCCTCGTCGGAATTGTATTTTGTATTACTGGCTGACGTTTAAATTTTGCAACCGGCTTGCATTACCTGCTATAATCTATTGCCTACAATTTGTTTTACACAGATGTTAGCTGGCTGGCTAAGTTAGACAAGCTATTAGACTCGTTTACCTTCAACGTGAAGAGATGAGCCAGCCGGTAAATCCCAAAGCTGAAAAACCTCTAATATCCTTTAAGGTGTTTTTGTTAACTTTGAAACGGCATGCAGAGAGATGAAACATTTTTCTTTTAAAAACACAATAAGAGGCCCATCCCATCCGATTCCGCCATTTTGATTCCCCCTATAAAACTGCCGGCTTGGGCTTATGGGAAACGTAGTTTTTCATCAAAACTTGGTTTCTAATATACGTATTAGTTATATGTGTGTTGATTGTTTTAGCCCGACTGTTTAAGTAAAAATATTTCGTTAGTTTAGTATTACGTTTTTAAGCTCTAATTACAGTGTTTCAAAATGTCTGTCAGTATCTAATATACTGACAATATGTAATAGAGTCTTTTTGTGTTTGAGTGTTTTAATAAAATATTTCTTTGCAGGCCCAGTTGACTCAAATAAAACAGATAGATTATCTGATGATTGCAAATCTCTTTTTTAATTGTAAACATATACATTATGTAACATTTTAATAATTTCAATACACAAGTAGGTTTAGTGACGTTATCTGACTACGTAAGTGTCAATAAGAGTCATAGTCTTAGCCCATTACAATACCATATTCCACTGCAGTATAAACTGTAAACTTTATCACAGTGCTATTCAGCAGCATATGCTGCCGCAATTTCCCTCTATGTATTACAGTAATTCTCCAGGTCATAGTAGTCACAATAGAAATGGCAGCACTGCTCTACAATGCCTCTTTTTGCGACTTCGCTTCTGGCATCTGTGCCTCCGTCTCCGCGCTGCACAGGTACTCTAGCCTGTCGCCGGAAGACGGCGCTGTTCCTCATCATGATGCCTGTTGAAAAAAGGTAGCGTTACAAAAAAATAATTGTGTTTAAATTTAAAAACCTCTTTCAACAGGCTAAGATTTAGTTTAAAAGCTTTAAATTACTGAAACGGTATTTTTTTCTGTTCTTCTAATTGTTTTTCTAAATAGGCTTATAAACACACGCGCATATAACAGACAATTTCACAATGCTAACATGTATGTAAGGTAGCATCCAATCTCCTGTTAAATTATCAAATTATCTTTACATATATGGTAAGTAACATGACTAGATGGCCTTTTAAGTAAACGTACTGTACAACCGGATTTTTCTTTACTGAATGCAACATGGATGCATGTAAAAGTAAAAGGCATGCATGGAAACTTGACTTACGCATATTGTGTTGTTTGACACGCCTCCCGGGCTGGTAGAATAGACCCTTTTCACCACAGACGAGTAGCAGCGCGTCCACCAGCTGAATTCCACACAGCTTTCGATTTCCGAACGCGCCACTATGCGTCACCAGAGAGCCAGCACACAGTGACAAGAGGAGTAATTCAGATTTGTGCATCCTCCTGCTGGGAAAACTTAACAGATCATGCAGTCTGCAACACTTTTCTGCCTGGTCAGATTGATTATGTCCTGTTAAGAATGAATGCACCTCACATTCCAGCCCACCAGTACTGAGGTTATTCCCTCTCTCTGTTATTGTGTCTGTCCTGTCCCTGTTCTAATGTACCTTCTGCTTTTTTATGTGGGTCCATCAGTGAGCTGGATCTGAACCTCTAGCCTCGAATTAATCACCTTCACTCAGTACGAATAATTACCCCTATCAGCTTACCTCAATCACCCCTGTTTTTCTGGTTCTGACCCTCACTTTGTTTAATTACCCCTATTAAGTCTATGCTGCTTTCATCTGTCTGTCTGTCTGTCTGTCTGTCTTTCTCTCTATTCCTGTCTTTTCCTCACAGTTGTCTGAGTGCCTGCATAGCTAATCATGCTTTTGTTTCTGTTGTCTGTCCCTATCGACTTTCTCACTAATTAAACTCCTGTTCTGAGGACAAATCTTGCAGTAAGTTGTTGTTTTTAATATCATTTATCAAGAGCGCAGGCTGATGTTCTTGGCCAAGTTTCAATGCAGCTATGAAAGATAAAATACTATTAAGCAATATTGCATAACAGTGCCTTGTCCATGGACAGGCCCAAATGCACAATCAATAGGCAGAGTCTATTTGTATATAAGTCTATCTGTCTGCATGTAAGACTGCTGAGCTGTGTTATGGATGAGTGAGAGAGGACGGGTGGGATTAGTTTAAGAAAACTCATAGCAACATCTGACGTCTGTCACATTACAAAGGGAGACCCGTGCGGACATATACACAAATTGTATTATTTAAAGGAAAACATATCTGTTAAAAATCAGAAGCCACACAAGGTAAGTGCAAGAGGCTTGTGTAATTACATGCTAAACACATTATACAAAACTGTGCCTTTAGTTTCAATAGAGACTCCTCCGATAATTAACATCTATTTTTTTTAAATTCATGAATTTATTAGTATTATTACAGAATGCCTGTGGATGTGGAAAGGATCATTCAATATATTAAACAAGGTGATCAGGACAATGTTCAGACACACCTGGATGATTACAACACAGAGGTAAATACAATGACAAACAAACAAAATGCTGATGTATATTCATATGTTGCATTAATTCTGTGCTAAATATAATCATTGAATTACTGTACTAGGCTTAGAAACCGAGTTAGAATCTTCTACTACTTCTACAACATTCTGATATTAGCAGTTTCCATGACAACAGAACTGGGCTAAACCTAAAGGGTGTTCCCTTTATTACTTATCCAGTCATTTTAACATTTCTATGGCGCAGTGAAGTTTTCATATGTCTGGCATTTGCAAATGGCATTTCAATTCTGCTGTATTTTCTGTATTTCTCCTTTTAATTCTCAATCTGTGGTTCACAGAACTCACAATGCTTCTTTTTTGATGTGGAAGAAAGAGAGAGAAAAAAGGTACATTTCAATATCTATCCTAATGTGTGTGTGTGTGTGTTTATCCCTCTGTCCTCAATCTGAGGGCACATATGGTGAGGATCAACACAGCTATTAAATCTCACTCATCCACCTTCACTTATCTTTATCCTACACTGACTATAGCCATCTCATACTGTCTCTTAGTTTCTCTTTCAGTGTTGTTCAGTGTATTGGTGAGCGTAATGTTCACAAGCATGTTGTTAATCATCGGTTGTCTCTGTGTCTCTTCGCACATTACTTCTCATTATTCCCCCGCATGGATGGACTGGAAACAGCAGCGAGAGTTGGAAGAGGTAAATCTTTGACAATGTGACACACACACAACCAACAGAGAGAGAGTGTGAGATGAAGAGATGTACAGTTAGGTCCAAAAGTTTAAAACTGCGTAAAAAAAATCTAAAATCAAAATCTAATCTGAACCTGTAAATAAACAAAGTTTTAGGTTTGGCAAAAAGTTGAAAAAGAAGAAAATGTTAAATATTAAAATTAAGATTCTACATCTACTGCAGGGTAATAATAAAAGAAACAAATTTGTGGCATTGACCATGTTAACTGAAGATAAGATTTCCTTTCATTAAAATACACAATATTCTTTTTAGAATTTTATCAGATCATGCTAAGATAACATGGATGACATCATTAAATTGCACTTGTGGCGTCTATACCAGATTGAGTGCACAATACGAATAGAAGAATCACAAGTGGTCTCATTATTTTTGGATGCCACTGTATAAAAAAGTGATATTTGCTGTAGATTAACAGTGAAAGGAGTAAAGCATCTGTGAGAGAGAAAACAGAGAGAGTTAGATAATCTGAAGTTAATATACTCACAGTCTCTCACCCTGGGGCAACTGTGTACGCTGCCGCCCATGAGTGTCTGTGCCTGATGGACCTGCAAACTCCTGAGCTCTAATTATCGTACTGTTACTGAGCACCAATTATTATGGCGTGTGCAACAAAGATCATTTATTTTGTACTCATACATCCACAAAACCATTTATCACTGTTCCTCATGCCTGTGCTTATGAAATAAAGCCTTCATAATCTTTGCTTTCTTTGTTACTGAAGTCTTAATAAAGGCGGCTGTTGTATTAATGTGTATCAAGACTGATAATGTTTTTCAGTCTTTTGTTCTCGAACCCTTTACATCTCCATATAATCTTCTTAACCTCACTGTCTGTTGCTAAAAGAACAACTGCAAACATATAATGTTTTACTGTTACGTTTTGTGATATAGAAAACATGCGTTTCCGTAAAGCTGCTTTGAAAAGATATGTTTTGTGTACAGCGCTATACAAATACATGTGAATTCAATTCTGTTGTTCTTAATTGAGTAAACATGCCAGAAATTATTATGACATAACACAGTTTTCACAGTGTTTTTTACAGCCACAGATGTATTTTCACAAATGTATTTTCTGTCTTGCCCTCTCTCAGTTTCGGAGGAATAAAGTGAGGGAGTTTGTTCCAGACTCTGACTCAGATTTTGACTCTGATGAAAATGACGATGCAGATCTAGTTTTGCGGAGGGTGAGTCAACTTCTTTTGTGTTGTGATCTCTTTTATACACTCTATGGCAAATGTTTGTGGACACTCAAACACCAGTTTGTGCACGTGTGCATTTTGATTAAAGGGAGTATCACCAAACATTTGCCAATGCACATCAATCCCAACCCCAAATCATAACAACTTCTGCATGATTCTTATTTTGTCTCCTTCTGTACTAGAGGCTTGCTGCAGCTCTGATCTGGTTTATTCGTATGCGGCTGCAGCCAGGAGTTCTAAGGGAGTGTCTGCAAACTCTGAGAATTATCTCAAGGGATCGTAAGGCCCTGGCCCCATTGATCACAGACTCTGCCATTCTAACTCTTGCTCGACTTGGGGGCATCTCTACCCTGCCTGTCTGTTATGAAGAGGAGGAGGCTGGGGCTCAATGGGGCTCCTCCCACAGTGAAATCCTTCCTATGGCAAACACGCAAATTGAGAAAGAGGCGGGTCTAGTTACTCATGGCATCAGTCCTGTGAATACAACACCTAACTATGATACTGTGAGAGACGTTGCAACTGCAACACGGTCCGAGCATCCTGAAGGAAACCCAATGAAGGATGGGGTTTATGGGGTGTTGACAAGAGGAAAGAGGGATGCTGGAGAAGAGAAGGATGACGAGGGGCATGATGATGGAGAGATGTGGAGAAAAGAGGCTTTGAAGGCCCTTTGCAATGTCATCTACAACAGCCCAAAAGCACAAGAGAGAGCCAGCAGCCTGAGGTGAGCCAAAGTCAAGACGTTACATTCAAAAGATTTGGCAGTTACACTGCTATCCAATGGTCCTGTATTCCTGTATTATGGGTCTCTGGAATACTTGATTCTTCTCAGTGTAATAATGACCAGCTGACTAAATTTTCATCACATACCCCCAGTTTCATCTCCACCACAGAAAACTCCCATTCGCTTGGCCTCACTTCCCATGCCTTGTGTTTTGCTTCAGGTTGCTCCAAGGCCTGTCAGAGAGGCTTAAGGAGGGACTTATATGTTTTTCATGCCCAAACGGTCAATTTTATGAACTGCGACTTCTCTTTCTGTTGACCGCTCTACGGCCTGAGCTCAGGGTGCAGCTCCTGCAGGTAACATTCAGAGTGCAGTATGATGGGATGTCACTTCTGTTTCATATCTTGAGACAACTAAGTAAGCTAGATCAAATCTTAAGAACCTAAGAACTATTTCTGCTTCATCCTCTTTCCCTCAGGAGCGTGGCGTGTCCCTGTTGACTGCAGCTCTTGAACAGTGTTTAGAAGTGCGCTGGGGTGAAGCATATGAGGTGCTGACTGACCTGACAGCGCCCCCTGTCAGTAAGGAGGTATCTCAGCGTGCCCTTGAGATTCTGAAGACCCTGTTTAACATTACCTACACTGTCCATAGACAGGAAGTAGATGAGGTAAATGCTGTTTTGGTCCTCTTGTGAAAAGCCCCCCTCAATGCAGTGGTGAAATAAAGCAGTGAATGCTTAATTTTTACAATGTGATAAAAATAATGATATTTATCTAAAAAACAGTTTTTTATTTATGATATATATGATATATATAATAATATTGAGTTTTTAGTATTTTATGCAATATATTATGGACATGGAAATACTGCATAGCAGGTATGACACATCTGTTTTACCTTCAATATTGTGTTCTCCATCTCCTGCCACAGGAGGCTGGAGCTTTGTATCGTCACCTAGCTGCAGTCCTGCGTCACTGCCTGCTAGTGCCCTGTGAAGGAGAGGACAGAAGAGAGGAGCTGCAGGGGTGAGAATTCTGAAATCCCCATAATCAAACCAGCATGATGTACAGGGGCCTCGTCCTATTGGTCTATAACCCATGTGCTGTTCTGCTACATTTCACAGACACACAGTGAATGTGCTCTCAGCTCTGCCTCTGCAGTGCCTGGATGTTCTGATCGCTGTTCGTCTGTGTGAGGGTTCAAAGGAGTCCGGTGGAGTCAACATGGACTGTGTCCACACTTTGCTGCTGTTCATGGAAAAGAGACTGGACAGAGTGAGAAGAGAGAGATAAAGGGGATGAGAGTCAGTGTGGAATGAAAGATTATAAAGGGTTTAGATTTATACACAGGGCAGTAAGGTATTCACTAAGTAAGGTAACTGTCTTGGTAACTCTGTACACTGTAACTGACAATTGCTACCTTAAAGAAATATTTTTACTTCTTCGAACCCACCCACAAAATCAGTTCGTTCGTTTACCCTGATAAAGTTATTAAAAACATTACCACTTGAAGTATATTTTAAGTTGACTTTTTTATGTATAGGATATAGTGAAAATGGTATGAAGGTTCAATATACGGACCACTAAATATGTTTTTTCTTCTTATTAGACGGGGTTAATGGATGTATAATTTGTGAGGTCATATTTATTATTATATATATTCCTTCTTTAAATGAAATTAACTGGCATGAGATGTTTTTGATCCTTGTGTGTATTGTACAGGGTCATAAGCTGAAGGAAAAGTTGACTCCGGTACTGAACTTATTGACAGAGAGCAGCAGGGCACACAGAGAAACCAGACACTATCTCAAACAGCAGGTACAATAATCACCTCCAGATCCCGCTGTGTTAAATATTCCCCATATGAGTTTGTGTGTAATGCTTCAGTATTAGTGTTGCAACACTCTATGAACACAAAAACATTAAAGGTGCACTCAGTCATTTCCTATTAATGAAAGAACTGAATAGTGCTTTTGAAAAATTGCGTATTTACACAGTTCTCTAAAAGCTGGCCACATCTTGGGGGACATATTAAGATCAGTTGAAAAGTACATAATTAAGCCCCTGTTATTGGACACTTTTACACAGAAGAAATAAATACCAGCTGACTGTAAATAGTGTTTTTCTACAATCAAAACATTTGGTTTTGCATGACGCTGCATCAAAGAAGACTTCTGTATTGGCCGGCGTAACAAACAGAAATCACTGAGTGCACATATAAGGTTTTCTTTGATATTTAGCTTTTCAAAATGCTGTCTGTGTATTAGGGGCCTGTAGCTGATGCTGTGTTATCTTTGAGCAGATCCTGCCTCCACTGAGGGATGTTGAACTGAGGCCTGAGCAGGGGAACACATTAAGGAGCAGACTGGTGCGCCTCATGACTCATGTGGACACTGATATCAAACACTGTGCAGCTGAGCTTCTCTTTGTACTTTGCAAAGAAAATGGTACATCAATTAATCTGTTTTGTAATGGTGTAAACATTTCTCCTTACAAAAACCACCATGGCAGTACCATGGTATGAAATAATATATATCATGGTACTTTGATATATTCCACACACTTCACGATGCTTCAAAGAATACTGTAGTTTAAATACTTCAATTTGTTTTAATACTTAAACATTTATAATAACAACCTCAACTTTCAACACCAGTAAATACTGGGTCTCATATCAACAATTCTTTAAAAGCATGTACGTTAATGATATGTTATATGAACGTTGTCTGTACGCGTCTCTCAGTGAGCAGGTTCGTGAAGTACACCGGCTATGGTAACGCAGCTGGGCTGCTGGCAGCTCGAGGTCTGCTGAACGGTCGCGGCTCGTCTCCTCAGCCACAGTACTCCAGTGATTCTGACTCAGACACAGAGGAGTACAGACAGGTCAAGGACAGAATCAACCCCGTGACGGGCCGCGTGGAGGAGGAACAGCCTGATCCCATGCAAGGGATGACTGAGGAGGAGAGAGAGGCGGAGGCGCTCAGACTCATCAATATGTTTAACAGGCTGTCACGGTATGCGTGCGTGTCTAAAGCCACGATGTAGATACAGACAGACTGAAAGAGAGATTCATATGGTTTCTTTAACAAACCCGACAGCGTCTAGGGATAGATCACCCGAATAAAATTGAGGTCCGACGTACCCTCACGTTGTTCCAACTCATATAACTTTCTTTCCTTCTACTTATATTGAAGGACACGAGGATGTGTAAATAATAAGTGTTATAAATATATCTTTAAAAATGTGGTATTTATATAATATTTTTTTACTCAGCTAGTAGTCCAGTATGGGTCAAGCTTTGGTTCTGCTGAAAATCCTGCTCTGAGCTGTCAGTATGAAAGGTGTACCCGAATGTAAACTTTATCTTTAAAATAGTTTATTTTATGACGCCAGCTATATACCATGCACCTCAGCACACATAACTTCGCATATTGCTTGTAAAATATGGCTGTTTCGCTTTTTAAAAGACCCTCAAAAGGATGAAGGTGTGTGTCTTGTTTATATCCTGATGATATATGTCAACCCTAAAATTCACTGCTTGTCCCTCATCTTTTTTATCCCCTCACCACACCCCGCTCAGAGACAAGATTATCCAGCCAGTGGGAGTGACAACAGATGGCAAACTGGCGCCGCTCTGTGGCCAGTTAAGGCACAACACTATGGAAGAGGAAGAAGAAGAGGAGGGAGATGACAGCGCGAGAGAACAGTAATGAAAGCAAAGGGAGGAAATGATGTCGAGACAATGATGATTAATGAGAGGTGGAAAGTCAAGATAATATGTAATAATGACTGCTATAGCAATAAAACAATATTAACAACAATAACAGTGCAACAATAATGATAAAAATTAAACTCAACAGCGTATAGTAGGAAACAAGTTATTTGTTTAGTTGTTGTGTTATAAAAACGAGATTATATAAAAATGAAAAAATAAAGCATTAAATTAGTATGTAAAGATGCAATAAGAAGCACTGTAAATAAAAAACAAAGGGAGTAGAAATGTAATATATGCCTACAAAATAGTTTCATTTTCTAAATCTTGTGAAACTGAATATGGGTGTATGAGTTGGAAGCTGTTACATAGGAAGCTACATAAAAGCAAGAAGAAAGATAGGAGACAAAGAGAGAGAGAGCGAGGCAGCCATCACACCAAAGACAGACAAACACTCCTGGAAAATGCTGCTGGTGTTGCCATGGTTATGTTACCATGGTAACAACAGGAAATGCAGTTCTACAGATTTTCTTTTTTTTGCTCTAGCAGAAGTGTAATGTTTACGTTGACGAGGTTGAAGAACTGCAGAGAATAAAATCTAACGCTGTATTTGTACAATTAGATAAATAAAAATGTGATTATTTGAATCCTCAGAGAGATGTTTTCATTTCCACAATACTTAGTCAGCACAGGAAACTAATGCAACCCTAATTACAATAGTTAGAGGGAAGGAACATGAGAGCAGGTTCTTTTGCTGTACTGCTGATTTTCAAATCTGTTTCTTTCCATGCAAAAAAATACACAAAAAAATCCAAGGCAGTCTCATGTGTGAAAATGCATTATTTTCATAAATTCATTTTCCTTTTCTTTTATTTGCGTTTGTCAAATACAGGAGAATTCATGTACAGATGAGGGACAGGTAGAGACTAAAGCAACTGTACAATATTTACAAAAGAGAGAAATAAGCAAACTTTCAAAATAATAATAACAATAATTATCATAGTAAACAACCAACAGATAAAAAACAAACAGTAAACACAGACATGTTGCACTTTAAAAACTATTACATCCCTCTGCACCATGTTTTCTTTGAGAAAACGAACAAACGCGCCTCTTTATCCGCATTTTCTTTTTAAGAACAAACAGAAAGAACACATTATTTTATTTTAAATACATTTTCCTTTGCTCTATTTTTCGACAAAAAGGAACTACACACTGCTTTGACCTCATTCTTGTGTACAAATCCTGTCCACTTGTCCTTCAGTTTTGGGGACAGGAAGAATCGGAGATTACGGGTGGCCCATTTCATGTACACCCTCATAAAACATGAGCATTAATATTATTCAAAATAATAAAAGCAAACTGCCCCAGCTTTGGGAGGTAACCATGTATAAATGTCCATGTATAAATAATACAAATCATAATTGTTCATAATACATATTTATATATAAGAGTGTGCATGGAACATAGCAATCAAAACTCACCTCCGTCAAAACACTGACCTGTGAGGTTTCAATCCTGTTCCCTTTGGCACTATCTTCATTTGTCTCCGTGCAGACAAAAGTCTTTACACATTCTCACTTTTGTTTTCATATTATCTCCCTGTGGTTCCCATTGCGGGAAGCAAACGCATAATGAACAAGAGAGAAATGAAAAGCTTTACGAAAACATCTTTTATGTTAAAATGCAACAGCTTTATCCGCCACTGGCTCTTACACATTCCGGAAAGGAAAATCTCATTTTCCTGCAACCTGGAGGTCTGCACTGGTTTTGTTTAGAGTTCTGCTTTCCCCAAATGGAACACGCTTGGAACTCTGACGGCTGACTCTTAAACCTTGGTGCTGAGCGTCAGCAGGTCGATGAAGGAGTTGAAGAGCGTCTCCAGCCAGCTCTGGTTGGCCATGCACTGCTGAACCACCTCCTCCTGACCCGGATCCTCCGCTGCCTGTTCTATACTGTCCGTCTGAGGATGCACAAGAGAAAAGGGGATCATGACAAGATGAGCAAATACACAGTGTGGAGAACGTAATGACCTGTTTGAAATACCCATATGTCCTTCATATCCTCATACCTCCTTTTTACAGTGCAGAAAGGTGTGATATTTGTAGTGATGGAGAGAGTGATAGAGGCTGTATATTCGACAGGTTTCTGTTGGCAGCTTCAGGTCCTGACAAGTAGAAACAGATGAGGTGTTACAAGCTAAGAAAGAGTTCTGAGAATCTCCCTGTATTATCTCCACTGCAACCGAACGGTTATAGTTTAACAGCTCATCAAGAAAGATTGACTAAGTGCAGATGATCCTGTATAGAACGTGCCTGTTGTTTAGGAAGGCTCCTTTTGACTCTGTTGAGCGTTTTGCGATTGTAGCTCTCACCGCCCAGGTGCACTTTAACAGTACCAGAGTCCAGCGGGTCTGCTGTCATCTGAGGGAACATGTGCAGGGCCTCCTACATCACACAGAAGAAGAGGAGAGAGAGTGAGAGCCATAGCTATTTATACATGCACCCGAATATTTTCTTAATTATCCCACTGAATGTTCAATCAGCATGAAAATCATCAACGGGAAAAAAAAAATTCAAATGAAATTGTTTGATTGAAACAGGTGGTGCAGATCTTTAATAATCTGGAAAATGTAACAGTAATTGTGATGCAAAACTTTAAATCGAATCACTAATACAGTCAAATACAAATCTGTGCTATGTGCAATCCCAGCTAACAGAGAATGTTCTTAGAACATTGACTAACATTTTTTAAATGTTATCAAAAGCTTTTGCAGTAATGTTAATAGAACATTTTTTATGTTATATATCACATATCAAAAACTTTTTTGGTAAGTTGTTAGTGGAGCGTTTTAAAAAGAGTTTGAATAACATAACCAATAATGCAAAAAGCAATAGTGTTATTGTACAACGTCTAAAAAACTGGATGTTTTAAACATTTCTAGAACTTTTAAAATAATGTTTTTAATGTTTTGGTTACTTAATGGAAACATTACAGAAACATTGTTATACCCTAAAATTGTTAGCTGGGACGTTGTGTATTCTTGTCACAGCACTGGCTAAGATAGAGGATAGAATTTAGAAACTCTGCTTCTGATTTTATTCTTTTGTTGAATAGTTACTAAGAACAAAGCTGTTTTGACATATTTCTAGATATGTCAACATGCCAATTACAGACTGTGGAGGCATACTTGGTCACTTTCTTTGATACGAGTGCTGACAACTGCTCGTAACTATAGTAACACTGACACTAAATGCTGCTTTTCACATGCGTAGAACTTTTGTGTGGAATGTAATAGATACTTTCACCAAATTGTGGAATTTACAATATATATATACCACATAGTTGAAATCTGCACTTGGATTTCATTTATTTGACATGAGGAAAATCTGGGCATGCAAACATAGCTAGTGAAAGCCAGTGTTACTTGATGCTGGACGCTCATGTTGATTCTCCGCAACAGTCTTCGCTTCTGTTCATTGAGGATACTGTCAATCTTCCTCATGGGTGGGAGATAAAGCTCATCTGATGGCAAAAGAGGAGGAGTCAGTGCTAAGTGATATGGTATGTTTTTTATTCAGATTGCATAAATATGCATTTTGCAACTTCATTTGTCAGGATAAAGTCAGGCCTGAAAAGACAACATCAACTGCCTAGCAACATAAACATGCCATAAAAATATTCCAACCTTTATGTAATTAAATATTTCTTTTTTATATAGCCTTAACTCACTGCAGCAATCCATTATTCGTTTAGTCTCTCTCTCAACACCCCCCACTTTATCAATCTCCTCTTTAATCACTCTTTCAATCCTTCATTGCCTTGAATCAATCCACCCCAATCCTCTACCCGTTCACTTCATCTGAAACAAATGACGTTCTCTCACCGTTGGTGTCCTCCAGAGCTTGGATCATATCAGGGTCCAGAGCAGTGCTGACCAGCATCTCTACATAACTACGGAACATCTCTCTCATGGCCCGACTATTTATCCCACTGCGAATGGACACTGTGGATGACACAGACTTTTAGCTGCTGATAACAGCAACTGGTTGCACCTTAATCTCATGCTGAGTCTGTAGGTGTTAAAGATCAGGACAGCCTTTACATATAAGTACTCTAAAGGCATCATGGTACAGTTCTATACCATGTATCAAGAATAGCAAATAATGCCCATTTGGAAGACTATGGTGCTACCCAGGTACATGTCCACAAACACAATAAATATACATCCATAAACTCAAGCACACCTTCATCCTCACTGGGCGGGTCAGGAGAAGAGTCTGAATCAGAGGAGGAGGGCATTTCTTCAAGCCACTTCTTCCTCTTTTTAGGTGGAGGTTCTGCCTTGACTTTCACAGGCCTGCTCCTTGCCCTCTCGGCCCTCTTCTCTCCAACTCTCTTCTCCTCTTTGACCCTCCCGCGCTCCACCACTGCAGTTCTCCTCTCTAACTTCTCCTGAACCGGCCTCTCTTGAAGCTTCCTCTCCTTTTCTCGTTGCTTTTCCCTTTCCTTCTCCTTCTCCCTTTCTCTCTGTCTCTCCCTTTCTCTTTCCTTCTCCTTTTGTTTCTCCTTTTCCCTTTCTCTTTCTCGTTGTTTCTCCCTTTCCTTCTCTCTTTCCCGTTCTCTTTGTTTCTCTTTCTCCCTTTCTTTTTGCTTTTCAATTTCTCTCTCCCTCTCCTTCTCCCTTTCCCTCCTGGATTTTTCCATCTGCTCCTTCTCCCTTTCTCTTTGTTCCCGCTGTTCTTTTTCTCGTTGTCTCTCTCTCTCCTTCTCCCTGTCTTCTCGTTCCACGCGGGGTGGGGTCAGGCTACGTACAGGTTGTGGCTTAGGAAGAGACTGGCGCCTGATGGGAGGAAAAGACATTTATTTCAGCATTCCTGTACACAGTGATAATGTTCTGATTGATGATGATAACTACTGTAATGAACTGTTATATATCACAGGACCACCACGGCTCCAGAGGGTCATTTAGGGTGAAATTACCTCAGTGTGAGGCTGGGCCGATGCCAGGGTTTCCGCGAGCACACTCTGACGTAATCCTTTTTATTCACATTCTCCAAGAATTTGACATACAAACGCTGGTAACGCATCTTTGCATCTCCAAAGTAGCCCAGATACTGCCAGAGAATAACAAAGAACAGAGAGTATGTTTATGGTGGTTTATTAAATTTTCATGTGGGCCGTCCATGGAGTGCTGTAACTGCTTATCATCAACTTTTTGTCGCATTTTCTGCTTTGGAAGTCTTTGGAATTAATTTGTATATTGTAAAATACACTTAACGGAACTAAGAATACTAGACAGCTATCATAGACGATTTGTAGAACTCTGAATGATGGACAATTCTGTGGTAATCTGGAGAGCCGATTCTGTGTGGGTCTGCTTATGACATACTGTAAAAAGACACTCACATTACTGGTAGCACAGAACTGTCTTTGTCCATCTTTGATTTCAGGAGCAAACTTCTGCAGCAGAGCTTTCTGGACCCTCCAGATTGGTGGAGGTTCTCGCCCTGTCTGCAGAGCCAGCTGAGAAGAGCAGAGAGAACGAAGCTTAAGCATGTCCAAAAATGTCTGAAAATTGTTAATTCTACACACACAAAATACAAAAGCAAGCAACAGAAGATAACTGAGCCATACTGGTTACCTTGAGAGTACCAATATCTTCAGTGCGCACCACAAATTCATCCCTCTCTCTGAAGATACCCTCCCCTCCACTCTCACTGTCCTCATCCTCACTCTCTCCTGCGATGGCCGCGTTAGACTGTTTCTTCGCCAAGTGCAATGAAGTAATGTGTGGGGTGGGTGCATCTTCAGGGGTGGGGGGTGAGGCTGGGGAGGGTTGGGGCAGCTCTTCTGATGGAGGAGGAGAGGAGGATGGTGGGGGTGTGGTGGAGGGGGGCAGTGTGGGTGGAGGCGGGGAGGGAGATGGGAGAGCTGGCGGAGAGGGACTCAGGGGGAGGGAATTGTGCAGTGGTGG
>JAZGTJ010008785.1:0-20432 GCA_036877575.1 Botia almorhae | reverse complement strand
GTGTGTGAGCAGAGTGAAAGGATGGTGTGTGTGTGTGTGTGTGTGTGTGAAGAATTTAAAATGGTGTCTGTGGTCGGTAGTAATTGGCCCCAGGGGAGGCAGACACCTTTTCGTTTGGTGTCTGTTCTCCACCTCTTTTTGTCCTCTGACTGCAGTGATTTAATGTTGTCTGTTTAAGCCGGTGTTTGTCTAACCTGGTTTGGGATGTCTGTATATGTGTACTTTGCTATTTAGTTTTGTATGATTGAATGTGTGTGTATTCTTGAAAATGAATGAACCTTGAGTGTGTGTGTGTTTAAAGAAATAATTCCCCCAAAATGTCATTGTTTACTTATTTTTTCATTTTGTGTTTCAAGAAAAGTTTGATCACTCTTTTTTATGCAATTGCAGTGAATGTTGAACTGGAGCTTTCACGCTTTAAAACAGATGAAAAGCACCATTAAAATAATCCCAAAATGTCACATCTCTTTACTGTATATCTTCTGAAGGAACAGAATCTTCTAAATAGGAACAGAAATTGTTATTCACTGGAGATCCTGACGTTACACTAGCTCTCCCAGACAAGCTTGTAAGACTCATTTGATTAATGAACAAATCATTCTTTTGAGGTTTTTAACTTGAGTTCCTCTGAGATCTTTTAAACGAATTGGTTAATCTGGTTCGTTCACAAATCGAACTGATCTGATTCTCGCCGATTTAGTGGTTTAGGTTAAAAAGTATGTTAACACTGCTTTATTAATCTTGAACTGTTGAGCTACTGTAAAAGCTGTTACTGAGTCTCTGTTGATTGAGGGTCAGTAGAGGTCTGGAGCTGCCTGGTGTGTCTGTAGCCTCTAGCTGCTGTGGAAACAAAAACTATATTTACATTTGCTGAGGCCAGATGTCCTTTTTGAATTGCATTCATGATGCATGAAGCATTTTCGCCCTTCCATTCAGCAACCACGGGCTATTTGTAAGCGCGATATCATTAAATGTTCGTTTGTTATTTGTTTGTTTATATTTGGAGTTATTTATTGCCTTTTAATGACGCTTTCTCTCTAAAATGTCACGATTAAAATGATCTTTTAAATGTCAAGGGGCTCAGTCATGGCTTTCATTAGGGATATTGACAGCTCCTTGATACTGTTGTCCATTAACTGTGCAGTACAATGACTCAATGAGTTATGTTTTCAGTTATTTTGGCCTCGGAATATTCTTGCCATCCTCACATCACGTAATACCTTCCTGTGAAGAAATAGCAAAGGGCAAATTTACAAACAGTTGCAGTAATTTTGCACACCAGTGCCTTCGTAATTCCGGCGCCATCAGTGCTGAGGTAGCTAATATGTGTGAAGTAGCCGCGCTGTGATTGGTTGAAATAAGTTATTATCATTCTTTTCAGTGAACACACGCCCTTGTTCTGTGTGAATTATGTTAATTTATGGATGTACAGTTGTACAGAGTACAACGCATCCTCCACAATCTACACTAGCACTCTGAACAAACACTAAACCATCCCAGACAAATAACCAGTGCTTTTCAGTGGGTGCATTTCATTCTTACCGAATCCACCCCTCGTCCCTATTATTTGGGGATACAATTACTGTCAGTTGTTGATAACATTTATTCACAGATTTTATGGGATTTGATGTCAATTTCCCAGCCATACTTTCCGGAACATTTCTGATATTATTGTCTCATTATACACTCAATCACCATACGCAGTAGTTTATGTAGATGAGCCCTATTACCTCTGTTGTGTTCCGTAAAAGCCTTTCGGTTCAAACTGCTTTAACACCGAACTAGAGGTAATCAAGTGTGTTTGTGCTGTACTTGCTTTGTTTGCTGTTCTATCAGGTTAAAATAATCTGCTGTCTTTCTGTTTCACTCGCTCGCCCCGAGCTGTTTGTACTTCCCCAGGGTAATAACAGATAAACGTCTCCATCATATAAACTTGTGGAGAGATTGGTAACCTGGCCCCTACCCTGTAAGTTCCCCAATAAACCTTGATCAAATTCATGCTTGCTTTTCGGCAATCGAATCGCCAGTCAGGCTTGTGTTAATCGTATTGACCTTTGGATAATGTCATTGCTATTGAACACTATGAAAAGGTCCCAAATCAAATCTCAGAAGAGTTGAGCAAACAGGAATGAGGGAATAAAATACAAAAGTGCTCTTCACTCACCATGTTTTAACCGCCATTGCAATTATGCAGTATATTTCAGAGTTTTTATATTAAGCACTAAACCACGAAATGCTATGATGCAATTATTTTACAATCCTCCACGCGACGCAAAGCAGTGTTTTCCAATGACCAATGCAATTACAATTTAGAGAGAATTTAAAGACCTATCCATTATACAAACTCTGTTAAGTTTAACTTTCTCCTAAACTCTATAGACTACCTTCCTCCTACAGTTATGTACATGGTTGCTGACACATCTAAAATGAGAGCGAGTATATGACACAACATGAGAAAACCGGAGCTCTCCTGTTATAATGAACACCCCCGTCTACATGTGGTGAGCCTGAAGTGTAGACGGCTTTGTGGACTGTAATGAGGATGTTTCAGTTCTGTCGCATTGCGTCATTTTTTGCTATGCGGACACGCCGTTCTGTTGCAGAGAGCAAACATTTACACAGAAATTCAGTGAGAACAAAACTTCAGTTGAAACATTTTGGATCACAAGTTTTTTCTTTGCGAATGTTTCTTTTTTTCTTTGTGAAGATTTTTTTACGTAAAGCGTAAAAGTGTATTTTGTACGTAAAACTCTACTAATGTACTTCAGCATTTTGAGTCATGTTTTTGTTGCCTGTGCTCCATACTCCAAATAAAGTGTTGGCGCTAATGCTTTGAAAGCTGTTTTGACAATCATCATTAAACACTAAGGAAGAAGTGTTTAATAACTTGCTTTAAACTAAAACTTACTTTAGTTGAACTTTAAACCAAAACTTACCAAATAAGTCTAGCTGTGCCAAGCATGGTCCAATTAGCCCCTGCTAGTGCATGTACCTACACAGTCTGACTGCATAACGCGATGGACTGCACAAAGTCCGCTGACAGACATTTTAGATTGTATTCCGATGGGATTTTTACAAGCAGTATAAAAGCAAATATTTTGTCATATGTGTGTACCATTGGTTGATTTTTGGGAGGGCTCTTAAAAGTATGAAATGGGCATATATTTTAATGTTTTCCCATGTGCAAGTTCTAGTGATGCCATTAGCAAATCAGTTTTAGAGTCACATGACATTTATGGCTCGGGGAAATGTCATGTGACTCTAAAACTGATTTGCTGATTTGAAGGTTGTCTATAGAGTTCATTTTCACCAGTTGAAAATAAACACAATGCTAACGGTTTAATATAGTTAGTATAGACCTCCTTTAAAGCTAACAATGGGTTGGTTTGGGTTGGTTTTCAAGCATTTAGAAGAGTTTTAATTATCCCTCATCTTTTGTTCAAGGGATGTTTAGGTTTGCTGTGGGGTTTTTGGTGGACACAGACTTGCTGAACTGGGCTTATGTTTTGAACAGCAGTAGAGAGGAAGTGGTGAGTGTTCCAACAGTGCTGTCATTAATTAATTCTTGTGTGTGATTAAGCTGCCCAGCGGAAGATTAATGGACGGATCATCGCTCGTCCTCAGAGAACGCCAAAGCTATCAGTGTTCCTGTACAGAACAAAAGTGCATAAGAGAAACCAATCAAGCTGCAAACGAAGATAATCAGTTAATTAACCCGCTAACTCAATCCTCTATAAAGGGCTAATGAGAGCAACAGTTCAGTATATATATTTCTATCTCTCTCTCTCTCTCTCTCTCTCTGTTACTTCCTTCAGTGTCTTTCTCCAAAAAAATTCACGCATGTTTTTACATTCCATTCTCAGAATTTCTTTGTCTTCACTTCTTCACTTTTTCTTCATTTCCATTTCTCCACCTACTTCTCTCCTCATTTTAGTTTGGAGAGCGTACAGTGAAGTTAATTAAGAAGTCAGTTAGAGTTCTTTGCTATGTGGCGGTCAGGATGACGTGAGCAGTTCGTTATGATTAATTGTGTTCAGTACAAAGCAGAATGTAGGCAGAGTTTTTCTTTCTGACATTAAAAAGTCGAAAGAATATAAAAGAAAAGCAAACGACTGACGGCGAAGGGACGTTTTCTGGTTTTTTGACAGTGACGATGAAGTTGTTTTCTCTGTCACCCACTGATTTAATTGGCTTTAATTTATCTTTCTCACACAGCTTGTTGAAAACAGACAGCGATGATGGAGAGATGAGATACTATATAAAAGAGAATGTCTTTTCATTAAAAAAGAGATTTAAGGAAATGATACATAAGATTTTTTTATTTCGTTTGCATGTGTTATAATAAGTGTCGGCTATGGAATTGTTTTAGCAATGCGCTCTCTCATACCAAGACACAATGTTCAATCTAGCACTTTTCCTCAGCTCTCCCTCCCTCAGCTCTCCATCAGCTCTCCATCAGCTCAGCTCTCCCTCCCTCAGCTCTCCATCAGCTCTCCATCAGCTCAGCTCTCCCTCTCTCAGCTCTCCATCAGTTCTCCATTAGCTCAGCTCTCCCTCCCTCAGCTCTCCATCAGCTCAGCTCCCTCTCTCTCAGCTCTCCATCAGCTCTCCATCAGCTCTCTCTCAGCTCTCCATCAGCTTTCCATCAGCTCAGCTCTCCATCAGCTCTCCCTCCATCAGCTCTCCCTCCCTCAGCTCTCCATCAGCTCTCCCTCCCTCAGCTCTCCCTCCATTCTAGCAAAATCACAAAACAAGCATTTTTCAATTGAATGTGATATGCTTACACTGATTTTTGTTTATTAAAAAAGAAGCATATTAGGGTGGATTAGAAGCTGAAACCTCTAATACTCAAAGGAAAAGAAAAACGTTACCGCTGGACCACTCCATGGTATTGCTTTGTTTGTGATCTGAGAAATGATCAATTATCAACTTACAAAATCCCGGACCCTGCTGTGGTGAATGTGGAAATATATCAGAAACAATGATTGTGTCTTCATATCACAGCCAGAATTAAATTAAAAAGTCATCCCACGTGGTTTTAAAATAAAATGATGCCCATGGGAGCAGACCATGAGAAGCAAATGGCAATAGCAAAGAGTCAGGAAAAGAGACAGCAAGACTGAGTGAAATGAGAAGGAAAAATCATGATGATGGAAGCAGTAAAAATGTACAAACACAGAAGAGGGAAAGAGTTTGTTTCAAAAGGGCAAGCTGAGCACAAAATCCAGCAGCATATGAATTATTTAAAAGTAGCCTGTGTTTTTGTGCAATAAAAACACATCAGATGGGTTATATGAGATTTAAGTTTAGATATGTAAAGTTTAGATATATAAATGTATATATGCATATATGAGTTTATATATGTACAGGTAGTATTTGCCCTCTTTGACTGTGTGTTTAGATATTTTCAGCATGTGTGCTTGTGTATAGATCTTAGCCCACATTTCAAATTTTTCATGGGTAAAAACAAGTTTGTGAGGAATATACATACAGTTCATTTAATAGCTTGTACCGTCTCAAGATCTAATTTTCACAACCCATTTTTTAGCAAATATCAGCTCAACGTTCGACATCAATGTCTGCCTTTCATTGTTTGTTTCTCATTGTCTCGTTGTCATTCGTAGAAATAAATATGGAGAATTCCATACGACCATCTGACCAAGGTCCTCATTGATGACAATATTGCTGATGGCTGGTGGCTATGTAGCTCCTTACGGAAAAACAACCTAATTGTCATTCCCTCGTGCTCCGACGTAACAGGATGACAGTGATGTATTTGCATCTTAGATATTGTTGTGGTAGCATAAATTGTCTAGTGTTTTGAATTCTCTCTGCACAGGTTTAACATGGCTTCCATTCCACAATCATAAATGATTCATTGCGTTCATGCAACTACAGAGGCAACTGTGTGCGTGAAATTTTATTTAATCTGGAAAAATTTTGCTGTGACATACATGGGATGGCAAAGGGCGAATAAAGTTTTGGTGGGACTGACGAATGCACAGCAGGAAATTTAGATTTTTTTAGTCTTGCTCACAGCCTCACTGCAACATAATACAGTCTCTCTGAGCAAGCCAGGCACACACACACACACACACACACACATCATTATGACAGACACAGACAAATTCACACGCTGACACACACACACAGCCTGACAGAGACACACAACGAGTGTGCTGGCCGTAATAGAGACAGAGATGAGAGTTTCTTTGACTGACTCAGAGGGGAAATCACACAGAGCAAAATTTATCAACTGTGTAATTGATCTATTGCTCTCACATTCTCTCTCTCTCACACACATACACACACACATTCTCTCTTTTACTCTCACACTCCTATTCTCTCTATCTCTCTCTCTCTTTGCTTTGTTAAATTGATATTCTGTGTGTGTTTTATACATCTTGTATTTTATAACAGTGAATCTATTAAAGATTCATTAGAACTGCAGTACATATCTTTTTCAATAGTAAATAAGGTTTATTAAACCTTTTTGTGTAGTTTGTAAAGAAAGTGCTGTAGGATTCTGGCAGTAAATCCTACAACAGACGTTTTGCAACCACGACTTCACTGGAATACTCATAGAAATCCTTTTTTTTAAACTAATTATAGTTTTATAATTAGATGATCACAAAATAGATAATAGATAATCAAGGCTTCCATGAAAAATGTTCTTTGTCTTTGGCAGTTTTGGTTCTTCATACAGTGCTGTGGAGAACCGTCTCCTACCCTGTGCACAGTCATAAATAAACTGCTTATCATAACTATACCGTACATTGCATCATATACACACCATACACCACATCATATCTGGGCTATACAGTACACCGCCTTATTCTGCATTATTCATCATATTGTATCTACACCATACATCACATCATAGCTACACTATACTGTACATCTCATTATATATACAGTATACATCCCACTGTATCTACGCAATACATCTCATGGTTTCTACAGTACGTTATAAATCTCACTGTGTTAAGACATCTTCTGACTCTTTCCCTTCACCCCTGTACTTCCTATAAATAATCAAAAAATATCCAGATGAATAATTACAGTCAGATTTAATTATTGATACAGTGGGGACAGTTATTGACCTGTAATATGAATGTGTTAGGATGTGTTTTCATGAAGGGCTTGTTGCTGTGTAATACTGAAGGATCAGCCTAACACTTTATGACTGGATCTGTCCTGCTGAGATCTTGTGTATTGTAAGACATATATTCTACGGTGCTGAAGTCTCTTTTATTTGTACGGGCGGCATTGTGGGATCTTTCTAATTGTTTTTTTACTGCAGTTCTGCCTCTTCGAATGGCTGCACTTTTAACTACCCTTTTACATAATACAGTATTGCATGCACTTGCACAACAAATGATGACCATGGTATTAGCATCCGCAATGCAAATACCACGGTATAAAAATATGGTGATTGTTTGGTACCATAACATAAATTACAGTACCATGGTACTATTTGATATTATCACTATCATATACAGTCTTTCTCTCTCTATATATATATATACTATAAAATATGATGTGATCAATAAATCATAAGAACATAAGTAATGACATAAGTTACATTTTAATTTCAGCTTTATTTTATAAGTGACAACAACTCAGATTTTTAAACTGTAAGTTAAAATGGCTTGTACAGCCAGTTTGATTAAACATAAAAAACATAACATTTTGCAGCAGTAAAAATGTTTTACAATGTATATACGTGTCGCCTGGGTTTTAAATTTGTCTGATGAATTTGATTAAAGGCAACATTGAAACTAAAGATACACTGTTAAAGAGTGTCATGTACAACATTAATTGTGTGATACAAGTGTCTCTCCTCCTAACCTCAATAACAGCCAACTGCTCCAAACAGACACTGTAAATTATATACTGGGTACTGATGTAATTACATAAGCTTATAACTCTCTCTCTCTCTCACTGGCTGTCTCTTTACTGTATCACCACACTTCTACTGCAGTTCAGTTTTAGGACCAGCTAACATTGTCTGGTTCATTTGGTTGATTTTTTGGGCTTGCTCTAAATTAATCATCCCTGAATTGATTAGACATGTAAAACAATTGGCGCATATAATAACATTCCACACAGAGCTGTCTGTCAGAAGTGACCCTATTTACCTCAATTCAGCCTTCATTCATATGCAGGAATAATCAAAAATTACTGATTCTCTCTTAAAGAACTGCAGAGGAATGTTCTCTCTCTCTCTCTCTCTCTCTCTCTTTATCTCTCTCTCCTTCACTCTGGCCTTTCAGTATTCAGATTATGAGCAGGTTCTCTAAGTTCTCATAATTTTTCTTGGATGGAGCGCTGCGCTCTTAGCTCAGTATGAACAGCACTTCGCATCTCCTCTGCAGTCTGGGACAGAAGGTGCTCAGAAGAAACTTCAGGGGAAACTTTGAAAAGTTACAGTTTGTATTGTTGGAAGGAGAGATATTCATACCGAAATCATCATCCAAACTGCTATTTAGTCATTTAATTTAAACATAATTCTGAATAAACACTGTTATTGGTCCACCAATGGATCTCTAGAGCTTTCTGAATAAAAAAAAACAGAGATTTAACAATTAGTTACCCTAAAGATCCTGTGAAACTTCCATTCTTTCTTATCTTGAAAAACTAAATCAAAACATTGTTTCTTGCCAAGATGTTTAGTTTCAAATGGAACACAGGAAAGAAAACAACATTGGTAATTTATGGCGCGTTTACTGTGTGTCATTTATTATGCAAAACTAGCAACTAGCAAAACTAAATGTTTTGCAATAAATGTACTTTTTAGAAAGTACACTTCCAGATGCACTGTCAGACATTTTAAATGATAATAATGTTAAGTGAATCACACAAGCACACAGTGAGGATAATTCACGGTCTTTCCTCAAAGCAGCGACCTTTGAATTAGCAGCTCTGAGCAGCTACTACATCACACCATTAGGCCATACATGCAAAACAATCCAATTTGACACCTAGAGGCTTATCTGTGAGGGACATCTCTGGAGACATCTGGAGATCTGTTGCAGATATACATGATACACATGCTTTTACTCTCTCTCTCTTCCTGTAAACATCGACAGATGTTGTCCGGCTTTTAAGTATTATTCCATTTGTTCCTATTAATGCAGCCTTTATTGTCACATCTTCAATAAAATGTCTTTCTTTGTTTCTCTATTTCTTTACCTTTCACTCATGTTCAACCTCAGACTCTCAGCTGTTGCATGTTTTCACTTCAAACAAAAACAAATAAATGACTTCTGCCCCTGAATCTGACACAAGCTTGTTGTCCCTTGATGATATACGCCTGTGACAAATAGCCCAGATCATCAGAGCCCTCGGATCGCGGCTAACTTGACGCTCATGCTCATCGACAATGCTTCTGTTTGCACTGGTAGCAGATTTCAGATTCAGGCACATTCAGGCAGCCAGTTTTATTGCTCACCTGACAGCCGCTGAGCCAGTTAAAACCGGTTTGAAATCTGTTGTGGCATCTACAACTGCACTGCGAGTTGACTTGAATCTAGATGTTTTTGTTGCGTGATATTTGCATACTATAATGCGTACACCAACACAACTGTGAATCTTTAAATATGCGCAGGGCATCGACCCTCAATAATGTAGCATGTGCTTAGCATAGGGGCAAGCAGAAACGTTATGTAACAAACGCGTATGCCAAGGCAACAGTAATGAATGCATTTATATAACTCAGCCATAGTGTTCTTAAAGAAACATCAATGATCTTGTACTTTAAGGGTTGTTAAACAGTAATGAGAAGAAATGCTTTCTTGGCCCTATTAAAATTCACTCAGGACATTGTGATTAATGTGTGAGTCTGGGAAGTGTGAAAGCGCTATTGCACTTGTGTCGTTATGCTAGTGCAGCAGACATGCTTCCACATGCTCCATAGCAGCTTGTGTCACAAGCATGTTGGAACCGAGTGACCAGAGAGGACGCATGCATTTTAAAGCATGGCAGACATGACTGCATGGGGTCATTGGCCAATTAAAGTGCTCGAATGAACATGTGACAATTTTATGACTTCATTCCTACACTGCCATATTTGAACCAGGGATTTTAGGCAGTCGATTAATCTATGCTAAGCATATAAGCAGTACAAAAAAATAATGAAATAGTCTAGTGGCAACAAACAGAACTTGTTTACAATAAAAGTTCCAGGTTGTGTTTCACCATAGTTTTATGTTGTACATTGACAAAACTAAAGCACTGAAGTACGACAGTGGATGTAAAGCAGAATTGTTTGCGTTTCATGTAGGTTCACTGATTTTACTGGCACAGATGATGTAGCGTGATACGGAGATCAATTGGACCTTGAGTCTGTGTGGGAAGAAAACATTTCCACTGTCACTTTCTGTGATTTAAAACGAGCACAACCACCACTCAGCAAAACATTCAGAATAAATTTCGTCATAATCAACAAAGCCGTCTGCACTACACACGCCCGGCATCTTGCTTGTAGAGTGCATCGGTCACATGCATTGACATAACATCACAACCGCGGGTAACATGAGAGGTGGATTTTCCTAATAGCGTGCATTAGGCTAAATGATAAATGTGTAAATACGATCATTTTTGCTGGTGAGGAAGATTATTTCCTCTAGTAATCTACAAACAGTAAGACGACTTTTGTTTAACACTTCTGAGGGTATTGCATGATGCTGAAAGCATAATTATTAATATACCTCATGGTTTTATATGAAGAATGTAGCCTACACCTCTTAAAAAAGGTGTATAGGGTGAAGATTCACTAAAATAGGTGCCAGATCCAATTCTGCAGGTATCTGATCTAGAACTGACTTATTCTGAGATTAATTAAGGCCTGTGTTTAGAGTCTGATATGTTTGGCATTGTAAGTCATATTTTGTGCTCAGGTGGTGATTATGTGAGACTTTTTTGTTTTGTTTTGTTTTGTTTTCGCTTTTTTCACTTAACCTTTAAAGCAAGAGTTGGCTGTTCTAGAGTAAAAAGAAAAGTTGGTAGACATTTTTCATTTAATCTAAACCACAACAATTGCTCCAGGTCATATTTAGAGTGACCCAACTGGAGCCAAAACAGGTAGTGAATCTGAAATGAGGACGCAGATTGAATATTGATGGACCTGAATCCTGTTCAAAATTCCTTTCAAACTTTTTATCTTCACAGTAAAATGATGGTTTATAGGATCAGATCTGCACTCTTTCTCAGCCACCATCAGCATCATGTTCTGTGGACATACTGTGGCTCAGTCTGAAACAGATATTTTGACCTTTGCGATGAGGAGTGTGACTTTATAATACGATCAGCTCTGAGATCATGGCATCAGTGAGGAATTCAAAACATTAAATCAGATATTTACGTAAAGCTATCAGCTCATTATGACTCAATCAAATCCAATCCAATCATTTTGTTTATGCAATTTAAAGTGCATTTGAGGTCCTGTACCTTTGATCAAGTTCATATCACCCCTGAGAATCGAACCCGAGACCTTGATGACGCAGGCAGCATACACTACCGATTGCGTTACAGTAATACTGTGTAACGTATGACGCACGAACCGGATTATTTACAGTGATGATCTGCTCTGTTCTGTTTGTCCAGCTGTGAAATTAGGTCTCAATGCTCAATTATTTATACTTTTCATTTCTTCTCATATGAATATGACACATATAACCAAGCGTATCGTTACACAGTCGTATTTTCCTTTATTACAGTACTTTGCCTGTAGTGTGTTTATTTGTTGTGCATTACAACAACGTGTCTGCTCATTAAGACATACCTCACTGAACCATTGACAAAAATAATATTTCACACATAAACCTATACTCATAAACCATATTACCTCACAAACATATCACACTGATTAGATATTGAGAGTAAGCAGGTATTCATTGAATTGAAGGGAGGTGAAAATGAAAGCTATTCTGGGCTGATGTCCAAAATCCAATTCATTTCTCTCTAATGGCCTTTGGTTAGTTTTTTCTGTTCGGCTATAGACGAATCTGGAAAAAGATGCATGAGCTCGTGCTGTTGGTGGATCAGCGAGTAATGTTGGTGATGTTGGTGGTACGTGCTGTTGGTGGGTTAGACTTTGGTAATTTTATAGCCTGGTCAGAGCTGTGATTTTTGTTCACTAAAATTTGTCACGTGGATAAAAATCTGGATATATTAGCTAACACTTCACTATAAGAGGGCGGCTTTATCATTGTGCCAAAGGACAGATTGACCCATGGCTAAAATAAATCTGCACCGTCGCTCAACTGGAAAATGTCAGTGCCAAAGTTAATTCATTATTCTTTTAGTTTAACCGTCATTTGAACCGTATTTGTCGCCAGACTGATCAAGGGGCTAATGTTGTGTGTTCGGTTTATGGACATTGAAAACGAAGTGTGAAATGGTGGATTACATAATCGAGTCTTTCTTAGAACAAGACACACTGTAACTGATGCATGGCGACTGGCAAGTCAATCGATCACACAATTCATTACAATTCACACTTTTCTGAACACATTATGGTGAGCCGTGAATGAAGCTGTTTTATAGAGAAATACAAAGTAAACAGAAATGTCAAGGGCTCTCATGCAGATAATCATTTAAAACGATACAGTGTTGTCTTAGGAACTACTTTGAATTGAAAAGCTAAAACAACAGCTTAATATATAACAGCTTAATAGAGTGATGCACAAAAAACTGCCGTGACACAAAACAAGAAACCTCAACAGTAACCTTCTGTCAGTAAGGCTTATATTGTGACAGATATTGATAGCAGATGTAAATAGGTCCCCTGCGACTGGCTGCACTGTCCTACTGCCCTTTCATTTACACACACAGATACACTTAGCAGTCATGCTTTAAGAGTGAAGCATACTATCCATACTAAGTACACACTAGTGGATATATCATATGAATATATAAAGGACTGTGGGGAAAGAATGTTCGAGGGACAGAAAGCAATAATGTAGCGTTGGTGGAATTGTAATACCGTGGCAACCCCACATGATGTAATTCTAACGAAACCATGATGGCCTTCCAAAACAAAATTAAGGAGGACGTTTCAAAGTAAATTCAGCAAGAGGGCAGACTGTAGTATGACAACAAGTCTTTCATGTCTCTAGTCTTAAAAATACTTATGCATAATTTATTGAAGTCTAGACAAGGTGACATTAAAACGTTAGGAAACATCTATGACTAAATGTCTGGGTACAAGATTTGTGCTTGCAAAATAAGTAAAAAATGACTTCTGCAAATAAATAGTTCGAAACTGTAACAGAATACTGAAATATAAATCTCAATTTAGGAACAATGTTCTGCCCCTTGCTGATGCTTTATTGTTGATACAGTTTTATGGCCATAAAGAAACATTCATATCTGAACATCCATCCGTCATTATTAAACATGAAAATGAAAAAATCCATCTGAACAGATGCGAGAGTTTCATTACAGTATATACATATTATACTGTAACATTCTTATTCAAGTCACCCAGCAAAGGAAGAAAGAAAGAGAGAAAAAAAATGAAAGAGGGCGAAAGAGAGAAAGAAAGAAATAGACAGATATTGACAGGCAGGACTGAGTGTTGTCTTCATGTCTTGAAGGAACATCTGCTGTGAATCTGAATAATTGAATTGTAATTAAACAAGCCTTCTGTTTATGACATCAGCACGAAACTGCGTGTGTAAGAAAGTCACGTTTCTGTGCCCTGGTAAAGTTAATTACCTCACAAGAGCACACGGCCACCTCAATGTCATCAATGGAATCCGCATTTTGTTTTGCAAGTTAAAAAGTCAATTTATTGTCTAAAACATCAGAGTCTCAGATCCAAACACTGTCTATTATGGGGCACTGGGTGCTGTGTGGCTGTATCCCACCAGCAGGCTGTCGGCGTTTGCTAATTTTCACATTTCTGTGTTTGATGCAATCTTGTGGATGCGTCAGATGGCTCTGGCCTTAGGCTGTTTGAGAAAGTTGAGTATCTTTTTAGTAAATCTCCATTATCTTCCACTAAATACTGACACTTCTTGAGGTGAGTGTACTGGAAATGATTTTGGTTTTCAAATTTTGTTTAGCGCTTGCATATTATTATGGATTTGCTCCACAATGTTGAGGTAACGGAAGGGCAAACCAATCATCATTAACTTTATTATTTGTGCTCATTAGAGCGAGTGCACTGAACAGTAGTTTGCACACTTCTGGCAGTTTAAAGATTCGATTCAGGGGGCCTGGATGAGATTGCTGAAGTGTTGCTGAGCATTTCTAGTGAAGTATGCCAGATCGCAGTAACCTGCTGCGTCTTCCATCTGACTGATCATGCAAAAAAATCGCTGACATGAGGTTAAAAAGTTTTGTCTCCTGAAATCTTCTGAGTTTCTGAAGTGCCCCCTCCAGTGGCTGAAACTGGAAAATCAGATGGGTGGTGTCTACGGAGCCTTCCATGAAGCAAAATATGGAAATAACTTCACATTATATGCTAGATAATTCTCTGCAAGTTGTCATATGACTGTAAAAGTATGAAATATAGCATATCGATTTCCGACCTGAAAATTTTGCCATGCAAATTACATTTAGCGCTAATTTTGGGGGCATGTTTGTGCTGTTACCTGATTTACATCATTCCTTTGAATCGGGTGTTAAAATAATGCAGACAGTGTGTGTAACAGTGTGTGAATTCACCCCACGTGCTAAAAACATTTGCTAGGTCGGTTACAACATCACAAAATTCCTGGTTCAGTTCACAGCTTTTCTCTGTTTGGCAACAAGACTGTGTCTCAGATCCAAGCAGAATATTTAATGCAAGGTGTTCTGAAAACCCTCTCAGCATAATATAAAGATTATGTAAAGATGCAAAGATGTAAAGAGTAAAGATGCAGGTAAGCAAAACTGAGGGTAGGGTAATTTCCCTGTTCTTAGTGAAAGCAGCTTTGTAAGCTTTTATTCTGTAGCTATTAACAGTATTGCAGTCTTTGCATAATTATGGACTATCTCAGACTCCCAAATGGACCTGCAGTTCACACAGACTGTGCTGTGTTCTCTGTGTTTCAGAATTCAGTTTGGCTTGCCATCAGGCGCATGGCTTTTGCTGTGCTTTTGGCCCTTCACAGCTAAACTGTAAACTGGACTGTTAAATCAAGATGTTGGGTAGGAGGATGAAATCTGCGAGCATCGAGAGATCATTTAGAAGGATACGTTCAGTCTACTAATTAGCTTTTCCAGAACAGACCCTTTTCTGGAGGAAAAACAAGATTCTTCTAAGCTGGGTGAGCAAGTCTAATGGTGAGTGAAGTCACTGGTGTTGCTGGAGTTAAAAAGTTCCCCAAGACCAGTTAAACACATTACAATTAATTAGTTTCAGAGTTCAAATAATTTTCTAATTAGAGAGTATAGAATCAAGTATAGCTGGATTTCTGATATACTTTATCTCACTAATTCTTAACTTTCCACTGTTTATTTTTTTCTATGTCATGTTTTTTCATTTTCCTATCCTAAACATTCCATTTTTAATGTGATTGAAAATCCCAGATTATAAATCCAATCAGACTTTTCCGAAAGACGTTTGGACCAAACCACAGTGTTAAAGATTTTTCTGGATCCGTATATGCCTTTATTTACCATTGCTGAAAAGTAATTCTCTCTGTGTTCATTTAAATGTAAGCTTTAAAATGTAAGATTTGGTTTTGTACAATTCAATGCTAAGATTGTGACCACAGAATACAAATGTCCTTGTTTGTACAAACGCCCTTATTTTTTAAACTGTGCTGTAATTTCATAGCTGTCACTGAGTTAAAAAAATCCTAAAGCTGTTGGATAAAAATCAACTACTATGTAAGCTGTTGAAGATCAGAAGTCACACGGAGCCCTTGAGAAAGATTTGAGGGAAGGCAGGAGGAAAAACTGATCGCATTAATTCCCCCTGCTGATTTCAAGAGGACACAATCCACCCCCGAGTGGTGTGACCCGGGTCTTCACATGATAGATGAAATCTTAAATCATTCATTATTTGTCCAGTGGTGCAGAGAGAGAAACAGAGAGAGAGACATAAAAAGAGACAGAGAGAGAAGAGGAAGGCTTTGGCATATTCTGAGGTAAAAATTAGCAACAGTTGTCCACTCTGATCTCTCACAAGTGCTTAATTACAAAATTGAACAGACTCAGAAAAGGAAGAGAACTGTTGTGTTGTGTATTGTATTTATCAAACAGTAAATATGTGCAAAATGAATAAAGTCATGTTAAGGAACCAGATACCTCACAAACAGAGACTTGTTGCAATGCTGACTCATTTTCAGTTTATTCGGTAAGTTAAAATGTTGCACAACCTCTGAAATGTTTATGGTGTGTTAGCTGCATTTCTGTGGGTTGTTCAGAGCTCGTAGCTTAAGTCCTCTAAGAGTTAAACACCCACATTTAATCAATGCTCCAAAAATTCTGCAGTGTTTCAGTCCATGAACACACTTTCTAAATAATGGTGTGAGAGAGAAGTTAAATCCTAATGTTATTCAAATAAAACTCTTTATCAGCTGAGTGGCTGAGCTCTCTCATCAATTCATCACAGCCTCTCCTTCTCTCTCATATTCTCTCTGATCAGAGAGATCAGAGACTGACACTAATCCTTTCAAACATCTCGAAGCATTTTGTTTCTCTAATCATCCGTCAAAATGAACAAATTAAATTCAGCAACAAAAAAGAATCGCGCTTCTCTTTCAGATCAGCTGCGTCTTGTTTTTGTTTGATGTCATTCATCTTCGCAAGCCACCTTTTGTTCCTAAATCACAGTTACAAGAGGAAATATAAAATAATAAAAATAATAAAGATGTTATTGCTTTGCATTGTGAGGAAATTCTAAAACACCTTATTTATGTGGCTACAATTTGATTTGTTTACTAACAGTGGATATACGTGTTAGAGAGCTTTCTGTCACTTTTGTTTGGTTTTCCATGAACCATCATGGACAAATGATATTATCACCTTTTTTTCATCAAAATCCCAGGCAAAAAGGACTAATTTCATAGCTAACCCTTTATATGCCATAAATACACACAGTAAAATAACATTTTCATACTCGCATAATTTGACATGATTATGTCTTGTTCAGGTTTTTTAACTTGAGTGACCTTGACAAGGAAGGAAAAACTTGATATCATTTTAAATACAAATCAACATCTGGGGCATAAAACTACCTTTATTAAAAAAATTAAAACATCCAAATGTTTTTGGTTTGATTTCAGAAGATTAGCAGAAAGTCATCAACCCTTCAGGATTAGGATTTGTGTTTTTAAAGCCCTGCACTGTCCCAAATTTCTTGAGGCACCACAGTGCAGCTCTTTAAATTACACACTGGACAACTAAACTCATTAAAAAGTCCCCTGAACTCACGGAACAGTTCAGTGGACTGTCCCATAAATCTTCCTAATGACAAAATCACTTTTAAGACCAAAACAGCAGCTTAAGTTCCATATAGCACAGCTTTAAGTTGCATCGTTTCCTCAGAGCTGTACTATAGACTCATCAAGCAGTGATGCATATGGAATACTGATGTGTACGGAGAGAAGCAGGAAAGCCTGCTGGATATCCTGCTGTTATCTGGGATTTACATATCCTGATTTATTTGTACATTTCTGTGTGTGTACATTTATCTAAAAGTTTGTCGACTAGCAGATCAAATGTTTTTAATACGTTAGCCGTATCCCAAACAATACTGAGATAAAATAGAGAGCGAATGGAGACTTAAATTAATGGAGTCTCAGAAGAGATCTCAAATTTAACTTAATCTTAATCTCTTTAATCTCAAACTGTGCTCAGATTTGCCACTACATTAATTTGTATAATTGTATGTACTGTGTCCATAATTGTCTCATTTCAAAATTTGTCTCATAGGAGAAACACTGATACAACTGGAGAAACAATTCAAACTGATAACTCAAATACGTCTCCTGACCTATGAAGGAGAATATAAAATGATTACCGAGGTGTGCCGACAAAACAAAGGGCAAACTCGAATGTTTTTTTCCAGAATATGTCCTTATGGGTCAAACTGTAATAGGGCTCACAGTTGACAGAGCAAAACTCTGTACCAAACACACACACTCAAGCATGCATACTCTCTATCAGGCTCGCGTACACACAGTCACAGATAAGTGCACATACTAACACACACACACAATGTTCCCATCTGTGCTGTCTGTTCCTGCCGTAGTCATGTCAAGCCACCACAGCAGGTAGCTGCATTAGCCGAATGAGGTGTCAATGTGAGCTATGAAGACATGACAGATTTTACAATTTCAGTGCCAGACTGCCGACTCGTAGGTACCATCTCACTTTACCGCCACCGAGTTAACCAATCCCCATCACGGCACAGCTTTAAAACAGTATACCAGCATTTGTTGTCGCGGTTAATTACATGGCTGCCGTGGCTACCATAGAACACATTCAATATATTGGAATAGTTCACTGAAAAATGTTCTTGCTCAAAGGTTTCTCTCTTGTCGTTCAGGAAAACAGTTCGTATTTGTTTGCTTTTTGTATTATCAAAGTTTTTTACTGAGAAATCCAAGAGGCACGAGATTTATCACAAAAAAGTCTCAATTTAGCCTCTTTGCTGTCCAGGAGAGACAAACGAGACATTAACGAGACCTTGTTTAGGATGATTTTGTTATCATCTCAAGGATGTTGGTCGTCCTGACCGTGGAATGTTGGATCAGAATGACTGTGGTGATGTGGGCACCGATGTCTCCACTTTTCACCCTGTTATGCTGACCCACACACTCTGTGTGATGCTGACTTACCTGAGTCCCAGCAGAGTGACAAGCTGCCAAGCACACACACACGCGCATTTCGCTCTCTCCAGCTGACACTAGGCCTCAGGCCAACAGAACTAAAACACAGGAAGTCATCTCTATAAATCAATGCTGCTCAATTCTGTAGTCAGGCCCAGAAAACAGCTTCAATTTGAACTATTCTAGAATATTCAGCACTGTTTGTGTAGAGTACAGGGCTCGTATATCACCTTTTACAATACATTCTATTCCTAAGCAATTAAATGGGTCTCAAAAATTGTTACGATACCCCTAAGACAACAAAGATATTATGATTCAGAGATGTAAAAACAGAATGCAGCTAGTTTTCAACATAAATAAAATGCTTTGAAATGGGTCAACAGTTACCCATGTGATCAAACGAGCAGTGAACGTTGCGTTTTTCATTTGTTAGCAACGTTTCACAATCGCAGCTTTGTTTAGAGTCTATTCCCAGTCTGTGCGAGCTTTCCATGAAGATTCCCATGAAGATGATTCCCATTGTGGGGCTCCCACTCCAGTTTTGTTTTCTTAATCTTTTTCTGAGATTCTATTACTTTCCGTCTGTTGTAATTGTCTGCACAGTGTTTGGATTGAAATTCAGTCAGGAGTGTGTGCTGGCCGTTAACTGGCATTATGGGCTGGACGTGGATAGTATATGATATGCTCTCATACTCTCCCAGTGGCTTTAGTGCAGTAAATAACATTTTGTGACACTAAATGTTTCTGAATCATGATGGATTGCAATAATTAAATGGCCGGAATCAGTTTTCAAAATGTTTCTTTATTCTGTGCAATTCTGGTCAGCTACAAAGAGTTTGTTTGTTGTTGATCAACACAAATTGTATTATTTGCCATATATATAGTTTTTGCAATCTTTTTTCGTATTTTTATACGATATTTTTATAGTGTTTTATTTTTTATACAAACAATGGTAAGGGTTCAGGTAAGCGCTCGCAAGCCTTTCTCACAATTGTTTAACAGTCTCTCATTTGACCGGTCCTTATATCTGAAAGAGCCTAAAACAACAGTTATTCTGTACACTTTATCATGTTGTGCTGAGGTTTATCTATACTGCCAACTGCAGAAGTTGTTCTGCAGAACTATCTCAGTGTATCTGTGACAGCAGATAAAGAATTCAGCTGTAGTCAAATGACTTTAAGTAGGAATCACTTTTCAAAAACACCCACATGACTGTTCTTCACGCTGGCCGTGGCTGTTTCTACTGGGCCACAAACAACCGCTGTAAAGACATGTATAAAAGTTCCTGTATCAAAACTAAATCAAAATAACCAACAGCACCCTTATTATTATTATTATTATTCTACTTTTTAATTAAATACATTTAACATTTAAACTGTGCACTTACAAACAATGCACTCAAATTGAATCGGCTTGACTCACTAAGTTGACTTAGTTTGCTTAAATCAAGCTTAAATCCTTCTCATCCAAATGTCATCATGTTTGGTCAATGTCACTTTTATCACTTTTTAAAGGAAACATACAAATGAATACACAAATACTCTCAAAGGTTACTGACTTAACATTTCCAGATTCATCCTTCAGATTCATTCCTCAGATTCATTCCTCAGATTCATTCCTTAGATTCATTCCTCAGATTCATTCCTCAGATTCATCCTT